>JANHFX010014989.1:8073-21873 GCA_027560015.1 Chloroceryle amazona | reverse complement strand
GGACTGCTCCCACCACCCCAGCCGGCAGTGTCGGGTTGTATGCGGACTCTGTTTCGGGGTGTTTCTTTGTACCGTTGTATTTCTCTTGTTTTGTATTTCTGACTTGAGTCCCTCGTTGTTTTGCTTTTCAAACCATTACATGTATTCAAACATTCATTTAAAGCTTTACTAAAAAGAACTGTCAATGCTGTACACGTTTCTGGCTTAGCTCCTAATAATATTCAAATATTGCTTTTTTTAAATAATGAAATTATACTTGCATATCAAGAAGTACAATATCTTTTCTATTAAATGTAAATTAAATCAATATTTTAGACTCTCATTTGAAAGTGTTCTTGATAAATCTTTTATTACTGCCACATTCTTGACTTGTGTAACAACAATTCCCTAGGAGCCCTTACTTGCATGTCTGCATTACATTATCTCTGAGTTTTGCTTAAAAAATTCTGTTTGCTTTGTTGTTTTGCAGTCAGGCAGTCCAGAAAGAAAACATCCTCATTGCTATTGACTGCTCAGACTTGACAAGGAACTTGGGGCAGAGCCTCACTTATACCACAGAGAAGGACTTTATGCCCTTTAGATTTGGTTATTGGCAAAAGCTGGATTATACATTTTCCATCCAAACCAACTGATTGTCCAGATTGTAGAGAGAGACTTTGTTAAAAGGAAAGGCATTTCTTGTTACTTTGTTGCTGAGGTCAGACTCTCAGTGTGTATGTCTTCAATTTTATGCACTGTAACTCAAGTAGCAAGAGACTTTTAACTCAAGTAAAAGTTCATGAATTCATAAAATTAAGAAATCTAGCTAGATCTTCCCATGCTTCCAGCTTACACTGGACTTTTGAGGGACTCGTGACATTTGTCTGATGTATCTAAATGAGAATTGAAACAAACAAACCAACCCCACAAAAAAGAAGGTAGGATGTGCTGCTGATATAGGGTGGGTGCCCTGTGCAGCAATGTGCCTCCCTTCTTTACATGAGTCTCTGTCTGCCCAACCCAGAACCACTAAAAAACAAAAAGATAATTCCTAGACAGTATTACTTCCAGTGCCAGAACAGCCCAAGCATGGACATGAGCCTATTAACCCAGGAGGCCAGGTAAACTCACTTTTGCTCTGAAGAATTTAATTTTTATCAGAAACAAATTACAGTAGTGAAGACACAAGCTATGCATGACTCAAAGTCCATGTTTGGAGGACACGTCAGCCCATTACCACAGGAGGTCTGAGCAGTGAGCCATGGAGGCTTTGAGAGATGCCCATATCTGACAGGTATAATCTGCCAACATTGGATATTTTCTGCAGATACCTACTTTGCTAGAAAGTCCTTTCTAGGTTTTACATGTCCTATAAAACACAAGAAATTTTCTCACAAACATTTCTTTTGACACTGGAGTAACTTCAGACAGTCTTACTATTCAAATGCATATAAAATCCTTTGCTGGATCCTCCCAAGATCCTTACTAGAGGAATAACTTGCAGCAGTAAATCCCACAAGTTTGTTTTCATGTCTTGGGAAACACACTGATCAGCCATCCATTTGCAAGGTTTTAATTCTATTGAAACACTTTTGTTCTTGTACCACAGGCAAGATCTGAGTCTACTGATTACATTAGCATGGCTAGGAGTTATATGCATCAGCTGAGCCACTGCACAACTGTTCATGTGCACACTCAGCTGCCATCAATGAGGCGACTCAAAGTAACCCCCTCTAATTGCCGACAAAGCTAAGTTTAACATAGCATACATTTAGCTTTACTTTAAATTTCCATGCAGAGTTTTAGTACAAATAAGCCAATGCATGCTTAAACACTGCTTAAATACCTGTAACTGGATAAGATGCTTGAGAAAATTACTTCCCGATACCTCTGAGAATGAATTTTGGGTGCTCACCCTGTAAGTCCTATCTACTAAGACACCACTTTCTTTGGTTTTAAGGTGTTATGAAGTCACAACCTGCTATATCTCTTACCCTACACAAGTTCAGTGAGACAAAATCATTGGGCTATAAACATAGTGACTGAAGAGTAACTTGAATTTGTAGAGATGATGTGCAGTGCTTCTGTGAGCTTCTGTGAAATGTCTCTACAGCCCCTGAAGAAATGCACTCACTTCCTGTAGGCTTGTCTTTCAGGGAATTTCAGAAAGTCATCCAGCAGAAGCATAGACATGGTCCAACTAGTGCATCTGCTCTAGTGGTCCTGCTAAAATATACTTAGAAAATAATTCAGGAGGATACCTCACTCATTTAGCATAGGAAGAACTCCATATGTTGATATCTGTTTTGGTACAAGCCTGCCCTTGTTTTGACCTCTCAGGCAGAGCGGCTATCCAAACCTCAGAGTGGCAAAAGCCATCACCTAGGCATATTTTGGTGCTCATCAACATGAACTGCCAGCACTTCAGCTAACTCTCCTTCTCAGAGAGATGCTCAGCATTTGGTCTGTGATATACTGCACAATGATTTATTGGCTCTTACTCTATGGCAGGATCATTAATCTTTTCCTGGCAGTGGTCTACCCAGTGATAGTTTAAAAACAAATGACAGGAAACAGACTTCCCACCTATATTAAGGTTAATAATGATGCTGTTTGCAGAGAGAAGGACCATGGATGAAATTTCCTGGAAAACTGCAGTTCTGCTTGCATCAGGGTTCTGAGGGTATTGATAGCCTTTGCAGCCTTGATGTGCCTCATCTCAGATTGCCCACCTACTCCTCCTGCACAGGAGTCTAGAAGCTCCTTTTAAGCTCATATGTGGTGTAGGCCTGTTTGGCAACTAAGCACCATGCAGTTGCTTGCTCACTGATCCACCACTTGTCATGGGATGGTGTCCTCGTCTGAGTGAGAACAGAACTAATTCTGTTCAGCGATGTTACTTTTCAGCTTACTAACTGCACTGTCTGAAGTTAGCATATTTTCACAGACAGTATCTGTTTCTAGCAGTGCTAACAGATGATGCTTATAGTTACTACCAAGTGTTGTTATGCAGAATTGTTACAGCAGGACCCCTTTCAATCGTCTACCAAAGGTCTTGGGAGTCTGGGGTGGTCCCCACCAACTAGAAGCTAGCCAACATTTCTCCAATTTACAAGAAGGACATGAGGGAAGGCTCGGGAAACTACAGATGTCCTCTGACTTAGGTACTTGGTAAAGGACAATGCAATGATCAGGCACGATCAACATACACTCACAAAGTCCTGTTTAATTCATTTGGTATACTTCTTTGATAAGGTCACTTGCATAGTGAATGAAGGGAAGGAAGAGGATGTAGTTTTTTTCTGTATTTTAGTAGGGCTTTTGATACCCTACCTCACAGCATTTCATACTGTCCTTCACAGCATCCTTCTGGATGAGTTGTACAACTGTGAGATGAGCAGGTATACAGTGTTCTGGGTAAAGAACTGGCTGAACAGCAGGGATCAAGACATTGTAGTGGGGCTATATCTGGCGGGTAACTGGTCACAAGTGGTGTTCCTCAGATCTCAATTTTATGGCCATTTTTGTTCAGTATTTTAACCTGTGATCTGGACACAGGACTTGAATGCACTATTCACGAGTTTGATGATGATACTAAACTGGGAGATGCTGTTGACAAGAGGCCTTACAGACAGATTTGGATAGACTGGAGCATTGGGCAATCATCAATGGAATGAAATTTAACAGGACCAAATGCTGGATTCTGTATAAGGAGTAGTGTATCACTGCAGGGAGAAAATCAAGACTTCCTGGTGCACAGAAAACCAGAGGCCTTGGCTTGCAATTGCTATTTGAAAGATATTTCTACCCCTGTACATTTCAGAGGCTTCAGATATTCAAAATATCTTCAAATTACTTCACATATTTTGATGATGTTATGGATTCCCGGCTGCAGGGCTCCATCTGGGGTACTTTATCTCAAACTGAGAGAGCCATATCTTCTGATTTCAGCTTTGGTAAGTGGCAATCACTACAGTTTATACTATATGTAAGGCCAGTCTGACTATGGCCTTATTGATATAGAAAACAAAAGGCAAACCAGCTCTGGAAAGCCATCAAACATGTCTACTAAATTCCCTGCATGTCTGTGCTGGAAACTTGCTGAGTTGAACCCATGAAATCCAGTGGGAGAACCCATTTCTGTTACCAAGCCAGTTTCTTGATTCTTCCAGGTTGGGATTGTGTTCTGTGCCTGGGTGGCAATATGATTTCAGTTTTTCTTCTCCACACCAGGAAAAATACCCCTTATCTTACACATGGACAAGTCCCCAGGATAAAACTGACGGTAGAGAAGTGTGGGTGAAAGAGATGGAAAGAAGAAAACTGAACACAGGCAAGAGTAAGGGTATATGGAGAAATCCTTTACCTCCTCTCCATTTAACATATCTGTTAGGTGGCACTCACTGAGGTGTGGTATGATACTAAATGCCTTGCAAGGATGGCAATTTGCCCTTTTGGGATGCAAAAATGGAGCTTGTTTACCTTTGATGAAGACCAGGAAGAAATTCCTCCAGGAAGGAATTCCCTCGTGTGAGCGTATCTGGCCACTGTAGTATTTCTTGGATTTTCCTCAGAAACAGCAGGTTCAGGACCCCAACAGACCCCTGCCATTATCCTAGGTCTGAGCCATGCTGCCAGTTCCTGCCCATATATCTTTACACACAGAAGAGGAACTTTTGAGTTCTGAAGTTGTGCACAACACATATTCTTGGAGTGGTCCAAATTTTACTGGTCCAGCCAAAGTTTGCCAGACTAGCTTTTGCCTGACCTTCATTCCCCTAAGAAAACATGAACAAGGTACTCTGCTTTCCTCAGCCAGAAGGTGAGGTGGGTTGATCTTAGTGCATTACACCCCTCAGGCTAACAAAGAGAAGAGGAAAAAGCAGCATTTTCACTCAGCAGCACCCAGAGAGAAAAGCATTGCTTGACTGATTCTACTGCCATCAGTGTGTATTGTGAATACCAACACATGCTACTCCTACTGTATCCCACAGACATAGCTACAAATGTTATTATTTGCCATAAAATTATCCAGCCCATTTTTCAATCTGCCTGAAGCATTTGACTCCCTGACCTGCTGTGCTAATGAATTCCATAGGCTGACATCACACCACACAAGGAAGTACCTCCTCCAGTTTGTTTTAAATGCACTGGCCACTAACTTCATCAAATGTCCCCTTAATTCTCTTATAATATGAGAGATTAAATTTAACTATGCCCTTCATAATTTAAATACCTAGGTTAAGTCTCCTCTATCTGTTCTGCTGCTACTGCTAGATACTATATTAAACAACCTTCAGGATGGGAAAACTAAGAACTAGAGACAGAAGCAGCTCTGCCAGTTGTTACCTGCCACTTAATACAATATAGATAAATAATGCTAGAAACCCTTGTCTTCTCCTTCCTTGGGCTTTTGGACCCATGCAAGGACCACATTGTCACAGGAGAAAATGGTCCTATGGCAGCAGTGTGGCTTCCCAGGTTTCTCCACGCATGCTCACCCTCATCACAATCCAATTGCCAAGCTACTCTGGGTATCACAGATTGCTGTGCAAGAGTTGAAATTCCCTTGGATCGCTTGGTAAATTAAGGTGAAATGACACTAAATGACTCATCAGTCACTCCCACTGTATGTGAAAATCAGGTTCATAACCTCCTGAGGAACCTGAACATATGTCTATGGGAACTGACAAGATGCATCCCAGAGTTCTGAGTGAACTGGCAGATGCAGTCACCAAGCCACTCTCAATAATATTTGAGAAGCCCTGGCAGTCAGGTGAAGTCCCTAGTGACTGGAAGAAAGGACATGTTACATGTATATTCAAAAAGAGTAGAAAGGTGGGCCCTGGGAACTACTGACCTGTCGGCCTCACCTCTGTGCCTGGGAAGATCATGGAGCAGGTTCTCCTAGAAGGCCTGATAAGGCAGATGGAGGACAGGGAGGAGATCAAGGACAGCCAGCGTGGCTTCACCAAGGGGAAATGCTGACAGACAAACCCAGTGGCTTTCTATGACAGAGTGACAGCATCAGTGGACAAGGGACAACCTTAAACTCCAGAACAGTCCAGGGAGTGGCTGCCATGGGGAAGGAATTCGAGGTCTTATACTGAGCCTGGCACAGACTGGGATGGGGATTCAGGGAGGGTTGGTTCTGCTGCATGAACAACATCTGTTTGTCTCTGATAATGGCAACAGGGGTCAGACACTTTTACTACAGCATCTCACCCCACATTTTAAAGTGTTCCCATAAATCTTGCATCAACAGCTGATTAGGAATCAGGTGCAGATAAATATGTCATTTATGGAGTTTTGAGCTTCACTGCATTTTTAGGTCAGTTCAGGATTTAGGGTCTCGTGTGACTAACACATTGTCCTCTCGTCTCTGATCCAGTGATTCTTCTGAAAGGCTGAAGAATGTGTTATCTGATAAGTCTTTGGACCTATTAAAGGTGGTTTGGCTCAGGGTCCGAAATTCCCAGGGAAACCTGAACTCTTGGCACCGTTTAGGCTGCATGTCTGGTGCCCTGCACTTTCGTGACACAAAGAGCCTGCACTTAACATCAGCAGTAGTGCAGGAGACACTTCTTGTCCAAGAGAAACTTTGAAAACCTCCAAATTACTGAGTGGCTGAAGTAGTGAGCTTTCAAGCAGAAAGAAAATCCTTCTGTGGGCAGTGGAGGAATCCTGCACATGTTACATCCCCACAGCTCCGTGCTGCACTAATTGCTTCACACTAAAAAATGTTGCAAGAACATCCTTCCCTGCAACTTTGTACCATGTTACTCTCTGAAAGGTGGCAGGATATCACGTACTAGAAAGAGATAAGTTTCTTTAGCAGCTGTCTCTGTTTCTGTCACCTTTGTTTGTATTATTTTCATGGCCTTTCTTTCACAAATATATTTCTTTTGCACAGCTATTCCTTTCTGACATTGTCTTAACCTACATCTTGGTTTTCTCTCACTTTTGTGTTCCCCTGTCCTTCTTTCGTTTTATATAAGACGGATATTTCCTTCCTTTATTTTTTTTTGCTTCAGTTCTTCATCCTTTTTTTTCTATTTTTCTTTCTCAGTCATTGTGCTACCATGAAAAGATCTAGAAAAAGATGAGAGATAAAGTTGGAGAAAAAGAGTGGCTGGTAGTACCAGGACACTGTCTGGGGTTAAAGAGTAGGTCTAAACAGGCTGTACCCCCCTCCTACACCCCCCGATTCACACAACCTCCTCCCTTGAGAGAGCTTCCCAGGCCCACATCACTGTCTGCTGTAGTTTCTCCACCTTTTATTCAGCTACTTGTCCTACAAATGGGTAGTGCAGTGCTTGTTATTTAAGACAGACTTCAACCCAGGGCTTATGAATCTGAAGGGGGTTATAGGCTGTGTTTAGACAACTATACCTAAAAAACACGTTCCCCAAAACCCACATTCAGTGTCTGTCATACACTGGAGGCACATTTTTTGTCATTGCTTTATTTATGAAAATACTGTTTGCATTCCTGCTAGATCAGACATGACATGAAATGCAGTGGTGGTTAGTGTGCTTTTGATAAAAAGCTTCCTTAGGAAGCCCTTCTCACCACTGGAGGCAACTGGGGTGGTAGAGGTCCTAAGAAGTTATCAATTGCAAGTTCTGGGTCAGGCATTGGGACACATCCCCATACAAAGGATAATTAAGGATGCATTGGGTATGAGGCACAAGGCAGCTTGATTCCTACCTTCCCTGGCATAGGTACAGAGAGCAGGTGATCTTGGCTTCTGTTTTTTTTTTTTCTCCAGTCGTTTTTTCCACCATTGGTAAGTTTGAATTTATCAGACAGAGCAAATGTATATTTTAAGGACTACCACATGAGACATTCAGAGCAGCATGCTCAGTGGGTTTGTCCTCCAATAGCAATTTGTGGATCCATGACCACCATGTCTAGGAATGTAGAAAAAGGGTCTGTTGATGGAGAAGCTGAACACTTGTTTCATGTTCTGGGGTATTGCACTAACTATAAAGTTACTCTGTCAGTGAAGAGAAAGAGAAGATTCTTTAGCAGAGCTGCTTTTTTAGAAGTAAAGAGAGGAGTGAGTGAGTGCAGGTTCAGAAAGGTAGAGGTTGCAGGTCCCCTCTGAAGAGAGAAACATTTCAGTAGTGCTGAGTCCAGCGACATAACCTGGAGGGTGCTGGGCTTTACTGTTTTCCTCTGTGCCATTTGGTATTACAGCTCCCCTGGGTGCTGGCCTTTTGGATCTCTCTCTCCTTCTGTGCTTCTGGTTTCCATTTAAGGGACTGAGAAACTGCTTATGCTGCAGTGCTCAGCATTGTGGTATCTCAGTCTAGAATCTGCTTTTAGTCTCTCTTTTTGTCTCAGTTCTGCATCTGAAAAAGGCTCTTTCCTTCTTTTCAGTGGGGTGCTGTGAAAAACCGAGGCTGTGGGGGATCCAGATGCTACAGTGGTGCAGGAGCAGTGTATCTGCACACATGCTGCACGGATGGGGAGGGGGACGTGCAATTAGCTACATATTTTTCAGCACTTGACATACTGCTCTGCGATCCCCTCAAGACCGAGGAGCTGGCAATATGATGCTCTATTCTATGTCTGATTCCAACTGGCTGTATGAGAAGCAGAAGTAACCCAGAAATCCTTCAGCTAGGGACATTTGTCTCAAAGGCACAGTCCCTGACATCACACCTAAATTCCCATGCTCAGCCAGGGCCTCTTTGGTTTGGGCATTTCTTTTATTTCTACCCCCTCAATTCTCCTTACTGTGTTTCTGAGTGGAGGGTGTGTGGATGCCTCGAGAGAAGATCCTTGCTCTTATTTTTGAAAAATCTCCTTCTGTTATGTCTATACTTCCACTCTCCATTGCCAAGGAGATCCATTTTTCCAGGGAGGATGTTTGTCAGACTGACTGCTGGGAAGTATTCACTCCTTTAAGAAATTCAGCTGCTTGGGGATCTGAGGTAAGTGCGAGTAGATGAATCAGAAGCAAGGATTACTAAGAAGGACTTCATGCTGTGGGAAGGCAAAGGCAGGGAGCCTCACTGCAGCCTGGAGGATCACATGAGCAGCATGCAGGACTGAGGGGCTTCTGCGGAGCAGCTGAGCATATGGACAATGACACTGAATATGCTCCAGCTGTCTAAGAAAGCAGCAGTCACTCGCCATAGTAATCTCCTTCAATCCTCAAGTTTCTGAGGGTTCCACATGTGGTACTGGCTGTGTCTGCCAAAAAGCCAAAATACTTTACCTGGCCTTCCTCCCTGGCACTGGCACAGCAGAGCTATCAGGACTGCTGAGGACAGTTGAGAGGCTGCCTGGGGATGCAGCCCAGCTCCCTCAGCCACCTCCCGTCTCCCAAAAGGCACTGATCAAGGTCAGAAAAGGGCAGCTCTCCACCTCCACTCATGCTTTTGGCCCAGTGGTGACCATAGCATCGTTTCCCAAGGGAGTTGGGGCTAGAAGTGAGGGATCACAGCTGGAGAGGATGGGAGAGGACTGGGGAGGCACAGGCAATGAAAAATCACAAGAGAAGGAGTAATAAGAGGGAGCACAGCTGGGTGAAGGAGGAGCCATGGATGAGTAGCACTGAAGAGGCACCACATGCTGAGGAGGGGAGTGTACGGACAGATGTACGCTCCTCGGAAACAAATACAGCTATAGGGAAAAGGACAGCCACAGAAATCACAAAGGGATGGAAGAAGACTTGGAGAAAGAGAAATAAAGGAAGAGAGATAACCTGAGAGGGAGAAGGCATGAATACAGGAGGTGCCGAGAGCTGGCTAAAGGAGGGTTATGTGACATGCCAAAACCAAGACACCCAGGCAATGGGTTCAGACATGGCATCTGGCACTGCCTAGGGCAGAGTTTTGTAGAAGGGGAACTACTGATGTTTAAAAACATTGCTTAGTGGGGAGGAGACTGCTGGCTGAAGAGGTTGTCTAAGATTGGTCTTTCCCTCAGCCTTTCCTTGTGGGTGGTTGCCCTTCTCTGTGTCACCTTGTTAGCACTCTTGTAGCTCTGTCAGTAGCCAGGGTTAATGGACTGGCCAGCTTGTAGTCCCTGCTCCTTGCTATCCTAGACCTGACATCTCATTTCTTTGATTTCTGAGCTGGGGAATGGCCAGCTCTACTTATCAGTGTCATCAAGAGAGGAATCTATAGTCTTCCTCATGCATCCAGGCTCTGCTTTCCCATGTCCATTTCCCCATACTCACATTGTTTGCAGAGCGATAACAGACTTGGCAGGAGAGCTAATTCAGGAGTATAATCTCTTTTGAACAAAGTGCACCCTGTTCCCACCTGGTCAATTAAACTGGAACAAATCTGTGCAGAAGCACTGACCTGAGGCCAAGCACTTTCCCTTCTGAAAACACCTGTGATGGCTTCCCCTGTGAACACCACCTCAGACCTACCTGGAGCTGCGGGATGGACAGCTCATCCCCACTGCCCACTGCCTGTCTGCTCGGGCAGGCAACAGCCAGGTCAGAGCCAACTGCGCCGTGGTGGTTTCTGTGCAACACATCCCTGCAGAATCCACCCCAGTCCCTTGAAGAAATGACTCCAAGAGGGAAGCTCCTGTTGGAACAAGCGGCGTAGATGCTTTGTGAAGCTGTTGCTATAACAGACCAAAAGCCACGTAGCAGTGCTGAGACTATTTCCTCCCAGCTGTCCCACGATGGGTGTTACTTTGGGGAACTCGGAGCTGAAGCTTCTCAGTACTGAAGATATTTAAACCATCTCTGCCTCTAAGCCTGCTCTTGAAGAGTCCCTGACCTCTCAGCAGCTGTTCTGTTCCTTACTGAGAAACAGGGCTGCAGTGAGAGCTGGTTTGGAGCAAACAGAATACTTTGTGTTGGAGTAAAGTGGATTGGAAGAAGGGAGCTGTGCAGCCAGGACTGTGACCTCTCCAATATCCAAAGCTTCTCTGGGAGAGGCCTTGGCCAGATCAGCTCTCGTGCAATTCCCACAGTAACCACTGCTCGGAGCTGCCACTGGGCGTACCAAGGACCAATCTTACAGGGAGGGAGGGTGTAAAACAAGGAGTAGCTGCGCAGGACAGCAGTTGTGACTTGCTCTGTTGGAAATGGTGATGTAAAATGCTGGAAGTATCGCCCTTCACATCTTATTGGAAAAGTAACAAATGTTTTCGAGCGTTTGGTCAGTGCTGTTAAGTTTCCTAATGCTTTTGGCAAAACTCTTATCTCTACTGATCAAGATCTCTCTTTTTTTCCCCTGGGTTTTGAGACCTGCCAAGAGTAACCACTCTTTGGTGTTGATTTTTTCACAACAAAATGCTATGAAAAAAACCCCCCTCCTTCTTTACCTACAAAAGTTTCAGTATAGGATTTTATTTTGCTTTTCTTTTTGTTATAACATCAAAGTTAATATTCAGTTTTGGACCAACTATGCCCGATAGGAATAAACAATACAAATAAAAGCTTTCAAATAGGGAACTGGTGAATACTGGTACACAGCAAGACATGCATATAGACAAATGTAGTAGATCCATTAATGCAAGCAAGCCCAGATATGCAAATGCAAAGGAAGCATATTGTGCATACATTCACACGAGCACGTGCAAATGTACGTACGTAGTAGCACGTGTGTGAATATCTTTAGAGACTTAAATGTATGCTCAGAAATAAAAGCAGGTGAGTATATATGTGGACATAAAGTAATACACGTACACATTTCAGGATGACAAATTCATTCACTTGTAACCTCAGACATGCTGGTATACGTACAGGCATGTACACAGCACACATTAGGTATCTGTTTAGGTATCAGAATGTAAAGTTAGTGCACAGCACCCTTGCATAGCGAGGTGGTAGCTGAATGCAACCACTCTGGTTTTCAGAAAGATGAGGAGGGCCATGGGCAAGCAGCTACAAGTGTGTGTAGGAGTGGAAGTGAGCTGTGAAAGGGTGCGGGAATGATCCTGGGGGAGGATGAAGGGTGTGTGGAGCACCCAGAGGGAGTGATGCAGGAGCCAGATGGGTTTGCATGAGCAGGGTGGCATGGCTGTAGGGTGAGGTAGAAGGCTGGGGAAGAGACAAAGAGCAGGAATCAGGAAATGTGTGGTCTTCTCCTGAAAAGTGTCCGTACAAAATGAGGAGGCAGCTTAGTGGAGATGCCCACCATGGCTTGCTGGCATTCCTGTTGTCCAAAAAAAGTGGATTTGTCACTCGGTGTGCAATCAATCCAGGTCTCACGCACTCGGGAGGGACACTGCTGATTTATTTCAGAGTTGCGCAAACCTGGGTGCTCAGTGGTTTCCCACAAATCAAGAACACCAACCAGGATGCTCTGTTCTGTATTTATACACAAAACTTACAAAGTTAGTCCTTTGCAAGCCCACCCTCTTCACGGTGCTTGATTAGTGAGTACCATATCATTTTAATGCCGATATCAATGCCCCAGGACTGATCAGAAGTTTGGAAGATATGGTTATTGGTATCTTTTAAGTTAAAGTGAGCACAGGAGAAGCCTGGTTTGGCTTTTGCAATTATGTACCTAGTGACATCCTTAGCAATGTATTTTTGTTTTAATTATCAAGCAGGATTCGGTCATTAAAAATAGGATATATATGTATAGAAAAAAAGAATGAGTTGGCCAACTAATTAGCCATGGAGAACTGCTGAAGACTGCCAAATATAAGTGAAATTGGGGGAAAGGTAATTCCAGCAGGGGGACATAGACCACCCCCCCCAGTTCTACCACTACCACCTCCTCAACAGAGCAAGGAAATAAGTAAAGAAAATAGAGCGTGCACCGTAATTTACATAGCAAATGAGGATATTTTGACCAATTATAGTTGAATAACAATGCATATGTTTTAGAAAGAGGAATATGATTAAGATTTTGCATATAAATAACTGATGGTTTCAGGTGTTGGCTGTGCTGGTTTTGACCCAGTCCCCGTAACTCCGCACTCGTGAGAATAAAGAAAGTACTTCCACCTTGTTGTGTGATTGGCAGTTGCATACTGGGTGACAGACCCAGTTTGGGGAAAACAATACTGCTGACTCCATAATTCCAATACTGTGAGTGCTCAGGGAAGGGTCTTCACCTAGGCAAGGGTCTTTTGGACCTATGAGTGTGATTTTTAGTATTATAATGAAGCTACTTCACTTAAGGAGAGCACTAGTCATTGTTTATCTGACAGTATAGAACTACATAAAACCAATATAATCTCTAAGTCAATTTAGTTTATATGTTTTCCAGGATGTTTCTTCTTCAAGGATGGCAAATTCTTGATTAAAAGTTCCCAAACTAATTTTGTCGACAACTTCAAGGATAGTCACCTTGTTTTATGCACTAACACTTATCAAAAGGCCTAACTAAATTTGCAAGCAGTATTTCACAAGTCCTTCAGCTCTCTCTTTGTTTGCCTCCCTGCGTGCCTGGGCAGATATCACTCTGTTTCCAACGAAGAGCAGGACAAAACTGCCAGGATGGGATCATGAGGCTGCATGCTGGGATCTCTTCTGCCCCCTCTCTAATGGCTGACCTTGCTGGCAATGCAGAGTGGGACTGGCTGCATAAGGCAGCTCTTCCTAAAAATGGGTTTCATCTTGTCTTTCCTCATCTGCTCACCTGAATCTCAGCACAGGAGTGGTGTGTGGTATTTTCACAGAATCACAGGCTGGAAAAGACCTCGGAGATCATCAAGTCCAGCCTATGACCCAACACCACCACATTGGCTAGACCCTGGCACTGAGCTCCACATCCATCCAGCCTTTCCTTAACCACCTCCAGGGACAGTGACTCCACCACCTCCCTGGGCAGTCCATTCCAGTGTCCCATCACCCCTTCTGTGAGGAAATGCTCCCTGATATCC
>JANHFX010014987.1:0-24364 GCA_027560015.1 Chloroceryle amazona | reverse complement strand
GCACCCAGACAGCCCCGGCCCCCACGTCCCCTGAGTTTAGGGCTCACACATTGAGAGCCTCCAACCACCTTCTATACCTGTGCCAACCTCCTGGGTCGCTACAACAGAAGGACATTTCATCCCACCCAAACCCTCCCCTGTTATTTTCTCCTGCTCATCGCACGGTGGGAAGGCGTCGGCGCGGAGCCGTTAGCGCGGTGTCACCGCATCCCGCCTGCAAACGCCGCAGGGACTTGCAAATCAAAACCAGACACTGGCATCTTCCCCCCTCCCCAGTATCATCCAACACAACAGCCATGCATGCGAAGGAATTAAAACTTTTCTTGTTAAGCTTAAAATGTTTCTCAACACCATTTCTCCCCTTCTTTTTAAGAGAAAATAAAGCCACTGATCAGGAAGTCTGGACCCATCCAGCTGTCTGTGGGGCACAAGGACAGGATGCTGGCACAGGGGTTTGGGTTCTGCCTACATCAGGTGTCCCTGGACAAGGTCCCAGGGCTGAAATGGGAAGTCCTGGGAGTCTTCAGCAAGAAGGGTGGAGATCATGAAATTGTGTCTCCTGGCAGGAAATAGCATGACCTCAGCTGTGCTTCCAAGGAGGAGGAGAAAACAACAAGGGATGGGACAGACAGGGGACATCCCTTTCAGTGAGACACTTTGCTCCTTTCATGTCATTTGTGGGCAATTCTATAACCTCTGCAGACCCTTATTCTCCCTGTCTGTGCTCCAATCAAAGCACGTGCACATATTAAATCATCAACATGCCCAAAGCCATCTGCACGTCTTGTACATGTTCATCTAGCCCTCCCAGTAAGGCAGTAATTAACACCAACCTGGCCAGCACAAGGGAGCTGCCCCTCGCCCCGGGAAATCAGCAGCAGAGGGGAGATGGGCACCCACATTCCTGACATTTTTCCTCCTCTCCTGGCTCTATGCTGAGCCACCCCGGGAAAAAAAAAGCAGCAAAGCTGCTTGTCTGGTGACTTCTGCCTTCAACTAGAAGGGGAGAAATGGAACCAACAGCCACCCCAGCCCGCTTCTCCTGCCAACAAACCCCACACCCATCCCCAAAGAGAAGAGAAAGGCTGTCTGATACCAGCTCAGCCCCTTCCTACCGCTTCTCCTCTAACCTCTGCATGCGCTCTTGCAGTTCCCGCTGCTTCCGGATCTCTGGGAATTGCTTCTCATAGTATTCCCGCACTTTGCTCTCCTTGGCACGGCGCCGGGGGTTATTTTCAATGCGCTCCACTTTTTTTTCCCAGGCCTCCATCAGCTGGTCATAGCGCTGGCAAAACTTCTGTTCCTGAAAGGGCAGAAGGAGAGAGGGAGCTCAGGAGATGTGCCTGGGAAGGGAGGGCAGCTCCTCCAGGCCTGTCCCTCGATGGCTGCTCAGGCCAAGCCCGAGTCACGTTGCTTAAAGAAATAAGTTTTATCAGGACATGGACATGCTCCAGGGCTTGGGACCAACCCAGGGTGAATTCTCATTACGTACCCTCAGATTTTTCCCCTCTAGACCCATCAGCTTTGCTGAAAACAGGACTCTTGCCCAGCGTGGCCATGCCCACCCACCGCACCTGTCTGGGCATCCTCCAGCACCTTGGGTGCTTCATTCACCAGCCAAAGCCCCAGTGCTGGGGAGGATGCCCATGACTGGCCATGCACAGGGAGGAGGGCAAGTTGCCCACATGAGGCCACCAAGCAAGAAGGGACTGAAATATGGCCTTGGGAGGGGACACGGGAGAGCAGGAGAGCGGGTCCCCACCGCACGAGCTGGGCATGCGGAGCTCTAACTGGGGAGCCACTGGCTCACCGTGCCCGGGAGAGGCTTCCCAAGGTGCCCAGAGCCGGGCACCCCTTCCCACCCATGCACCGGTCTCAGCGCCCAGCCCTGTCCTGGCAGCGCCGATGAGACCGGGGCCGTAGGGCAGCTCCACGCACAGGTCTGCTCCCCAAAAGCAAAAGCTGGGCACCCGGCCCCTGGCTGAGGCCATACGGTGTGGGGGCCTGGCCATGCCATGAAGCCACCATCTCCTCTACCATCCTGGAAAGTAGAAGCATTTTATTGTCTCTGCTGCTCCTCCTGAGCACATCCCCACCGACAGCAAACCCAGGCTCTGCTGTGCTGTGAGGGGTTTCCATGCCATGTCTCACCGGGTCACATCCTCACAGCACGCCCACCCGGCTTCCACCCACCCAGGTCCAGCACCACGCTCATTCCTGGTAGTGATGAGACCAGCTAAGTAACCACAACATTAAAATACCATTTGCAACACTAACGAGCCTCCCTCCTCCATCCCGCCCATCGCTCCTCCCTCCAGACACCAGAGGCCAGCCAGCCTCTTGCTGGAGAAGGGCCACGGACAGTTGAGGTCTCCCCAGAGAAGATGCCTGTCCATGGTCCCTGATGGCTTCAGTGGTGACACGAATGATGGCGCCCAGCCTCACGTGAAAGCAGCTGGGTGACCAGAGTGAGTTTAAAGGTTTCATTTTGAGTGAAACAAGCATCTTCTAGGCCTCAAATCAGGAAACGAAAGCAGATGTTGCTCTACCAAAAAAAAAAAAAAATCAATGGCAAACCCCAGGTCACCTCCTGATCCCCACGCCGCTTTCCAGAACTGGCACCAGCACGCTCGGCACTGCAGAGACCAGGGGAATCCAGATTTCACAGAAATAAACTCATCTCTTGCCATTGCCATCCCACGACTGGAGGGAAGTCCAAGGCTGTTGGATTTCCCAGATGTGCTCTGCTCTCAACTCACTCGCTGTCAGCCACCAGAAATAGCAAGGAGAGATAAAAAGAAACCCCTAAACTGATGGCAAGGCCCCATTGCAGGTCAAGAGGTGGGTGGGTTACCCTGAGCCCAGAGGGTCAGTCGTGCCATGGATGCCGAGCCCCAGCAGCTCTGCAGCCCATCGCCAGAGCCAGGCACCCACAGGAACCCGCAGCCGGCATCGCACCGATCCTGGCACGTGGGTTTGGTCCTGCTGCCCTGGACCTGCCAATAACCCGAGCACAGGAACACGTCCTGTGACCCCTGTGGCTTTTTGGAGACATCTCAACAATAATTTGGGGCAGACAAAGCACCTCAAGCCCTGCAACTGATGCAGACTAATGCTCCCCTTGCAAATAAATTAACTCCTGTTTGCACGCCCAGAGCCAGAGGCTTTCCTGCCCCACACGGATGCACAGGAGATACCTGGGTTTGGCAGGAGCTAAAGGCTGTAAGATGAAAGTGAGGAATAAGAACAAAGATAAAAACAGCCTAAAAGTCCCCAAGGGGAATCTCACACTGTGGGCACGGAGCTATAGGTAACGCCAACAAACCGCGGTACCTCGGAGAAATCACAGCTGCTGTGTTTTTACCCTTCCTAAAGTGATGCTCTCAGCCCCCCGAAAATGACAGCTCCCACCCTGCCAGCAAATCTGCTACATCCTCCTGCTTCCAGAGCGTCGCACTTGGAAAGAGGCTAAAAATACCCTGCAACCTTTACCAAGGTTCAGCACCGGGCGGCATCCAGTGCCCCGCGTCGTGTGCCAGCCTGCGGCGTGGCCGGGGACCAGCCTGGCATGAAGGCTCAGCCTGGTGAGAAGCTCCGAGGCTTTGGAAGGTTTTTATTCCCTGTGGGAATGAGCCGGGGCTGGGTCTCGCGTCACCACCACCCCGAGAGAGCCACTGGGCTGTTCTGCAGCCAGCAGGGCAGCTCTTTTTCTTCCTTAATCCTTTGCTCTCTGGGACAACTCGATGAGAGCTTTATCCAGAATTCCTCTTTTAAGGAAGTGGCATTTGGAGATGGAAAAAGCAACATCAGCATCGAGCTGCTGATTTCCCCAGCAGCTCACAGCCTGGCAGCAGGGTGGGCAGCACCAAAGCTCCCCACTCACACAACACAGCCCTCCGGAGCACGGCTTTGTACGGACCGGCTGAGCACTTCTGACTTGCATCTGCTTTCTTAAAGCCCCTTCCCACCAGGGAGCAAAGAGATCCTTCCTGCCACGCGAGCTCCAAACCCCGCTACAACGGGGGCAGCTTTTTGGTCCAGATGGGACAGATGCTCCCTGCAAATCTTCTGTCATCCTTCATAAGCCAAGACTACGGGCACCTTATAGCTCTGTGCATTCCCCAGATCTTCACAGCTCCGTCGCCAGGAGCAGCTCTCGGTCAGGCACTTCAGGAGCAGAAGTGTCTATTCCTTCTTCCAGCATCCTCTGAGCAGCCTTAAGCAAGCATGTCCATTCCTGAGCAACCATCTGTGCTGGCTTTTAGCATCGGTGCTTCCTCTGCTCCCCTTCCCGGATGGGCTCACCAGCCCATCAGCCTCTCAATCACACAAGTGATGGTGAGCCAAATCGGACTTGACATGCGTATCTAAAAATGGATGAATAGTAACACCGCCGTAGCAGCTGAAGGCAGTTTGTAGGCTGTGCCAAGCCCAAGCCCTCCCGCAGCCCACGCTCCCTCAGCTCTGGGGAACAGAGCAGCTCTTCAGAGGGGAGGGGAAGAGCGAAGGTGACAGGAGGAACCGGTCCAATTCCCCTGCAAGCCCCACGGTTTTCTCTCCCCGGCTGATGGGGATAAACCTCTTGCAGGCAGAACAGCTCCCTTTACCCTTTTCTCCCTGCAGCGTCACCCCTCAGATGGCAATTAAATGTCTTCTGCCACGCTGACCTTGGCGGAGGCAGGAGGAAGCCCTGCAGCCCCTCCTCTCAGGGCTGCACCCCACAGGGACCGAGCTCTGACCCTGCTCCAGCCAGCCCTGGGCAGAGACAATACCCCAGAAAGTAAAAGAGCCAGAAAGAAATGCTGGCACGTAGATGGGCTTTTCTAAAAATAGGGTCTGCTACAAAATAGGCAGAAAAATAGCTAAGCGTACCCATTTTGCAAACAGAATCAGCAAATGTATTCACTTTGCAAATTCAGCAACCGTATGTTGCCTATTTTGTAGAATAGGCAAAACGCTTCCCTAAACTGAAAAATCCCCTTTCAAGGACACTGAATAAACCGACTGGCAGAAATTCACCTATTTTGCATGACAGGCGACTTTACCGCACACTGTATTTTAGGAACCACGCTCTTGCAGCCTCATTAAACCTTTCCCCCCAGCTCCTTGCTATTCACAATAGAGTAACTCACTCTACGCTTAGCGCAGTAACCGGCCGTTTCCACCAGAAAGCAGCTCCTGGGAAGTTCCCTTCTGGCTCCAATAAACCCACACGAAGCTTTGCCATCCCTGTTTGGAGGAAGGGAACATTGAGTCGCTCCCTATGACTGCAGGAGTCCTCGGCTGTGGCGGGTGAGGTGCCCCGAGCAGCACCGGCTGCCACACTGTGCTCCGGAGTGTCAGCCCCGGAGCCCCTCACTAGAAACCTAGAAGAAGTTTTATCATGGAGAAGACTAAACAAACACATATTTGGATGCAGATGGGAGACAAAAACATCCCTCTGGAATGCAAGATTTTGGAAGATTTGCTTTTTGGAAGAAAAATAAGGCATGGAAAAAGAAAAGGAGCGTGCCTTCCTTCACTGGAAATAAGAAAATAATTTGATTGCTGGCTCAGAAATGTCTGTATTGAAAGCTACTCTTAAAGGCAGAGCTCACAAATCACTTCCCATGGTTGATCATTTTGAAAGTTTCCGACGATTCCTCCAAGCCAGAGCCCTTTTGTCCAAAACCAGCACCAAAGGCACGCAGAAAATCTGCACTGTTTGCAACTGAAGGTGCTAACGGGGGCACCTGAGCCCGCCCCACAACACAGACACCGAGTCGGGAACTGGGATTTCCATCTTCCATGTAAAATGCAAAGCCCTGTGTCATGAACTGAATCATCCTTCACAGAAAGATGCCTCAAAATCCACCTTCTGGTGGGGGCTGTTGGCTGCTTCTGGCATTTCCCCTTGTGTGCTGGTTTCACCTCTCAGCTCCCAGTAGCAACTACTGCAGGTGCTGAAAATGTCTATATTCCGTAAATTCCACTTTAACTTTCTCCTAATTTACCAGGGACTTGCAACAAACGCCTCTGAAGTGTCATAATAAACCCATTTTCCTCCCTACCTAATCAAGAACCACCTCCTTGAAAGAGACCGGAGTTACCTCACAGACAACACTGCCTCGAGATGAACTGGCGCGGAGCTGGATTTTTGTTTTAAACCACAAATTCCTAGAACATCGCTCTGTGGTCAGCTGGAAAGAGAAGATGAGTCTTCAGACCGTTTATCAGAAGCAGAGTCAGCTTCCTTCACACCTCTCTGAGGGTTCAATTACTCACAAAATAGACATTTATGCTGTGAACAGGCTCTCTGAGATCAATGCAGGGCTCGGCTGTGATTAAGCCAACCTCCTGTATTTGCTCTGCAGGGGGTACTTGCGGAGGGAGGTGCTGCCAGCAGCACCATCAGGGACCTCTTCCTTACATCCGAGTTATTTTAAGCATAAAAGATGCAACAGCAATACAAAAAGCAAAGTACAGAGCCCCAGCACCTCTCTGCTGGAAAACATCCTTTCTTTCTCACGTAATAAATCACGTTGCTTTATACGTATAAAATAATGTAGAAGGGACTCACCCACTGCTTGCGAGCATGATTTCTCCTCTTAAAGTACAAAATTAACTTTTTCCGCATTGCCTGGTTTCTGGAAAGGAATAAGAAGAGGAGATTAGATTAACGGGGCGGTGAAAATCCAAAGCCTGGCTCTCCCCACTCCCAAAGGAGGTCGCGGTGCAGTTTCCACCTTAACTCAGAATTGCGTGAACGTCAAAGCAGCAGACACACTCATGTGGGGACCTCACGCCAGCTTTGAGAAGGACCAGCGAACCCTCTGCCATAAGGAGCTTCACCCACGGCTGGTGGGAAAAGCAGGGCTCAGGTCGACAAGTTTATGAATTAACTCCCAATTCTGCAAAGCTTTACGGCGCGCTCAGCACTGAACACGGGCAGACGTTGAGCTCGGCATCTACCGGCGGGTCAGGCTGCGTCTGCATTATTTCTACATTCTGAGCTGGGAAAACCCAAGAGAGTTGCAGGGCTCAGGGCAAGCACCCTGAGCAGAGGCCACCCTGAGCAGGGCCAGCAGCAAGAGAGCTGCCAGCGTGCGCACACACACACACTCCCGAGGGGTTATTCACCCCAGGGCTCCGAGGTGCTGATGAGGAGGCAGGACTGTGGCAGGGCTTGCAGCACAGATCTCCTAACCTCTCACTTTTTTGGAGCTGTGCTTACCAAAGCTGCAGACAAACCAGCCAGGAAAGTTTAGCCACTTGCAGAATTGAGACCTCAAGAGAGAAACCGGCCACTGCAACCACAACTGACCCGGCATCTGCCCTCACGGGCCCCTGCTTTCTTCTTCTTTCTACTTTCTAAAGACAGCATGAAATAATCGCTGAAAGAGAAGCAGCACCAAAGGAGCTGAAAAGGCTGCGTGAGCTCCCCACGTCCACCTGGACCCGAGAGCTGAGCTCCTGCTGTTGTTCCCATCACTAATATTCACAGCAATGAAATCTCCAGGTAGAAGGTAGAGACCAGGGGCAAAGGAGTTTCCTTAAGTCTTTTATCCCGATTAAAGGCAGAGCTACAGTCTGTAATTACTGATCAGGAGCTTAACAGTCTCATGTAGGCATGTTCTGCAGGATTTAGACATAGTCACTGCTTCCTCATCCCCCTCCCTGCCTCATCCCCTGGGCAGTAGGGAGGGAAAAACCCACCCTCCTCCACCTATAAGTCCCTAAAATAATCATCAGCAATAGACACTGTTTGGGAAGGGTCAGAGGATCCAGCTCACTTAGAGGGAAGATTTGGGGCAGAACTGGCTTAATTTGGGGATGAAGAACATCCCAGAAGGAACATGGGGACCTGGAGTGGGGCCTGGGGGCACCACTGCAATACAGGGACCCAGTAATTAGCAGGCTTCCTTAGGATAGCAATTCCTTAGGTGTGGGGTCTTCCACCACCTCCAAGGTCATTGTCCCTGGGGACCGGCACAGCTCAGTCAACCCCCGCCCTCCCCTGGGTGACATCCAGAAGCAACGTGGGACTTTGTCCCAATGCGGCTGGATCTGCTGCACAAATTATCAGGAGAGTAAATGAAGAAAATTAGCAGCTCTTACGCAGCTGATGGGTTGCCTTGAGTTTTACATCATGGCTGACCTTGAAAGTGCTAATATAGGCAAAGACTTAATGGCCCTGCAGCTGCAAAAATCAGGGATGCCTTGAAAGCCAGCGTCTTGTTTACCACCACCAAGGCTGAAGTAATCAGAGTGTGAAAGGATTAAAAACAACAACGCCCCCCCCTCCATGTTTTTGCCACTTTCTCTTTTTGGTTTTGCTTTTTTTTTTTTTTGAATTTCAGAAGGTCAACCCTTCAAAGGTTAATACAATCTCGGTAAATATAAATAGGCTTCACAGTTTATCTTGCTCCATGTACTGCTGTTACTTAGAAACCATTTGCAGAGAGGTTAATTCGGGCCACGCGTCTCCGAAGCACACGCTGTGCTCCCTGGGCAAAGCGAGAGCCAAGCGCGGCCGCTGCGGCACAGGCGGGGAAGGAAGGTAAGGGCTGGTTCCATCACTGGCTGCTGGCAGAAATAACCAGGGCAGGAACAAGCACCGTGGAGCAGCACATGGGAAAGGTCACTCTCGCAATGCGTCGAGCCTCCTTCATCATCCTCCTCACAGCTCCCTGCCCGTGGGCTGCTGGGGCACAAGGAAAGAGTGAAGGGGTGGGGAGACCTGAACCACTCAGCCTCCACCGGGTGAAGGAATCAGGCAGTTTGCAGGCAGAAGGGACAGAGGCTCCTTAAATAAAGCAACAGTGACTCTTGTGGACAGTTTTAAGAATTGCTGGGCTGGCACATCACACACCAGGCCGGGTAGGGGGGACTGGCGAGTTCCCTGCCCTGTCCTTGGCAGTGGTCAGAGGCAGGCTGGGATGGACCCAGCAAGACATGGAGCCCATCCAGCCTCTGGAGAGCTGGGGTTTGGGGACTGCCAGACTGCACATCCCCACCCTTGTGGTCAACAATTCAACTATTCGCCACTGGAGCAATCATTCTCATTTCTGCCCTCCCCATGGCCGTGGGGTCCACAGCTCCCTGGTGTACCTATGGAGAAGGACCTGCTTTCTAGTGGGTTCTCAGCTTCACACAGCATCCCCCAGCACTAACCTGTTATACTCATTGCCTGCTCACCTACTTCAGTGCAGCCCCAGCCTAACGCTTCCTCTGAAGGCAGCTCTTCTCCAAGTCAAGGTCACCAAGTCCAATTACCTCCTCCCTGCCAAAAGCTATTTCAGCCCTTTGGTCATTTCCCTGCAGCTTCTCCGCTCCTCTATGTGGAGGGGGGAGACCAGCCCATACGGGTCACACAGCCACCACTGCCCTCTCCAGCAAGATGCTGACCTTGTGAGCTTCTGCAGACGAGGTACAGAGTCACCTCCAGACAGTCCTCAACATGGGGGCTCTTGGCCACGCGCGGGGAGATGCAGCCTCACGCTGGGAGCCCAGAGGTTCTGCTCCTCTTCACTGCTCTACAAACACCTCAAGGATTTCTGTCCTTGTTGCCTGTGAACTAACCCGGTGACGATCTCCTTCCCCCATCCCCGTGGGGTGAAGGTAAGCCAAGCCTGCCACAGAGGCTGTGGGTGATTCGGGGGTTTTCCCACATCAAAGCCCCCTTTGTTTGCAGTTGGGGGTGGTAGAGGCTCTCAGGAGCAGCAGGTCTCCTGCTGTAGGGGATGGGTATCAAGTGGACAAGTGTAGCAAGAGCCTCAGTAGCACCTGGCCAAGCAAGCTCCAGCATGAAATGGGGCACGACCCACGTGGGGAACCTGGGGCAGCCCCACCAATACCCAGCACTTCCCCACAAGCACTGGCAGGCAGGAGGATGGAAGAGGGCAAATCAGTCTCAAAACCTGTTGTCTGCCAGCTGCCACCAGCACAGGGAGTGGGATTCAGTATCTGCAACTTTGGGTGTGATTCCACAAAAGCTTTTCATCCTCACTTATCTCCTCTTAATCCCCCAGTCCCACCGACCTAACCGGTGAGCCCCACACCTGAGCGTGGTTCTCCAAACCACGAGTGAACACCACCCCTCCCTCTGAACAAAGCAAAGGCAGCCCTGTGGGTGCAGCCGCTTCCACCTTAACTGGCTTGGCGCAAGGCGGTGGTTGTTTTACGGCTTTCACAATGGAGCCAGGCAAGGAGAGAACCCGTAACTCTTGACTTTTGAGTTACTTGGCTCAGGTCCACACAAACGACTTGGCTCCAACCCTTCCGGCGGCTGCGCCGTGGCGCACGCATGCGTGTCGGTGCCGGTGGGTACACCCGTGCGGATGCTGCCGGGGCCCCCGGATAGGTCTCGCCAGGATACAAAGGGCTGATGCAGAGCAGCACACCTGGCCGAGCCTGCCCGCGGAGACCTTCAGCCGATGCGAGACGAGATGAAAGGAAGTTTGCCATTTGATCAAAACTAATCAGCGGTATTTAATTACAGCGGGACGTCTTTCATCAAATAGCCAGTGCAAACAAAGTAGGGCTCAAGCCTGCAAAAAGCGATGGGGAGGAAGCAGCGAGCAGCCGGCAAAGCCGCTGTGCAGCGAGATCGATCCTGTGGGAGAGGCTCGGAAACGGAGGAGCCTCCTGGTAACTCCAGCCAAACGACACGCTGCCAGCCGGACCGCAGACCCGCAAACCACAGGGCCTGAGGAGCACAGCAGGAACGCCCCAAGGTGACACCGGCCGAGAGGCAACGGAGCACGTACAGAAACGGTTGTGTGCCCCCAGCTATCGCTGGTGCCGGGATCCCAAGCCGCAGCTCAGGGCGGTCACTGATTCCCTACCCCTCTCGCTGCAGGACACCCCGCAGGGAGGGCAGGGGGCAGGTCACCCCCTTCATGGGTCACCACGCATTCATTTCCTCGCTCTGAAATGGCCGGAGCACAGAGCTCCAGCTGGTAGCACACTGTAACCTCCTAACCCCCAGGCAGGGCACGCTCCTGGACAGCCAGCTCTTCGGAGCAGTTTCCCTGCAATATTCAGAAATGCTTTCTGGGGAAGAAAAGCAAAGCAGGTCTTCAGTTGATTTACCCCTGAGCCTTAAGCATGGGGATGGGTTAGACCCCCAGCACCACTTGTGCCTCTGAGAAGAGAGAGGCAGAGGTTTGTAGCTTGATGTACAGTCGGGCAGGCTGTGTTTGTGCCCAGAAACAGCACTTGAGAGAAAGAAGCCACCTGGAGGTCTCCCAGCTTCTCACATCATGTCCTCCAGGTCCAAAATGCATCCAGCTTCGGAGGTCCAAAGTCTTAACTGTAACTGATGAAAAGGTTTGTGCTGTTAATTCACACACTGAGGCCATGAGGTGCTCCAAGAAGATGCCTTTGCAAACACGGGCACGTTGTTATCAGAGCCTGCCCTTGCCAGACCCCCAGCACAGCCTGTCCAGGTCCCCGTGGTGCCATCTCCTTGGGAAGATTTTCCAGCTGAGATGCTCAAGTGTCTCCCTAGGGCAGCAGTTCCATCCACAACTACAGTTCTTCACATCACACAGGCAATTCATGCCCATCCCCTTTAATACCTATGAGCCTAAGACCAAAATGAGACCGGTGCAAGCGCAGGAGCACTTCTGGGCACGGATCAGTCACGTGCTCTACACATCTGCCTTTCCTTGAAGCCCAAGCTGACACTGCAAGCTCAAGTGTTGCAAGACAGTTCACCCAAAACCAGTACTTGGCTTTTCACCGGCCAGAGAAAGCAGCAGAAGGTTGCAGCGTGTCTCCACCATTTAGTAATTCATCACAAGGTAATCCTTCCGCCCCAGCGCGTGCCAACAGAGAATAAAAGAGATGAGAAACCTTGACTGGGATGAGCAGGGAGCTGCTAGGTGAATTCCTAATGAGGAAAATATCTACAAGCACTAATATAAAGACCTGAAAGAGAATGCATTAGTAATGACAGGGTTTGGAAGAGCATTTGTGTTACATGTCAGGCTTCAACTATGAATTTAAAAGCAATCTAGTGCCACTAAAGCCCCTAAACAGGCAATAATGAAAAGATGACTTAAATTTTCCAAAGTGACAGGTGATTTGGAAAGAGGCAGTTGTTAGATTTTTCAGAAGAATGCTGTTCTGCTCCTTTGGGAGAAGGGAGGGGAGGGTGTGTATTTCAAAAAGAAAGAAAAAATTCAGAAGCCCCTAAACCTCTCTGAAAATCCCGACTTCAGCTTTGGATTCCGCAGAGGCAAAGTTTCCCCCCGCCCCCCGAAGCCATCAGCTGCCGACAGCAACCCAGAGGTGCAAATAGCAACACACACAGAGCTCTGCTGCCGCTGGATCTGGACACAGGAGAAAACCAGCAGCACACCAAGCTCCTGCTCTGACTGGAGGCTCGGACCCCAGTTCTCTGACACCTCCTTGAGCATCTCAAGAGGCTGCAGCCTGGTTTCACCCTGGCATTTTGGGATTTCTTTGTAAAAGAAGCAGCTCTTGAAAGGAAGACTTCAAGCAGATGCTGTGAACAGCACCTTGCGCTTACTTACCCCGGGCTTCTCAGTTTTCCTGTGGTTTGTGTGCTTTTGTAAGGCTCAGAAGCTCACATTTTCCTTTCAAACACAAATCCCACAGACTATAATTTCAAGATGACTGCTTTGGGAAGGAGGGGAGGAGAGTCCTACCGGGCTGTTTTTCATGGCTCACCGAGCAGGAATCTCCAGCTGTAGAGATGAAGGCCCCCTCGGAGAATATCTCTCCAGGTAGACAGGAGGTAATTGATCCTGCTCATGTGAACAACATCTTGTCATTTTTCAGACACTGCGAGGAAAGCAGGTTAATATCTTTGGTGCCAGAAGTCTGGAGAATACACAAACCCACTACTGCGGCAGAGTAGGAAAAGCAGCTCTCATCCTTGTCCATCCAGCTGGCAAAACACTGAAATGAGAGACCCAGACCAGATGCACTGGTGCTTAACTGGTGTGCAAGAAAGCGCCCGTCGCATTTGCTGCTGTATTTCAGCAATATCTCAAAAGGTTAAAAATAAAAAATAAAGAAACATTTAAAAGGGGAGGTCCTTGCAACCTCCTCAACCGATGCAGAATCACTCGAGTGGCCTCCAACGCATCTTAAAGGATCCTGTCAGTTCATTGCAAAGCCAAAAACTTCACACTTTGAAAACCAGCGAGCGCCAAACCAGCCGTGGGCTTCACCCCATCCCTGTGAAAACGAGGGCACTGACCACTGCCTTGCTCTCTTCTGTCTCGGTGAGAGCAGCAGAGCCCTTCCCTCCAGCAAAGCAGGTATTTCAAAAGGAAAGGACACGGGGACCATCAAAGGTAGGTCGAGCCTTTGGCACAGAGCGCTCAGCGGTGCCCGGGCTGGGGTGG
Organism: Chloroceryle amazona; assembly: GCA_027560015.1. NCBI lineage: Eukaryota > Metazoa > Chordata > Aves > Coraciiformes > Cerylidae > Chloroceryle > Chloroceryle amazona. Next base: position 11,003 of record JANHFX010014987.1, on the reverse strand, counting down.
CAGCTGTAGCATACAAAATTAACCTCCTGCACTCACAGGTGAACCAAAGGGACCCAGGCAGGCGGGTAACAGAGCCCAGCCAGGCAGCTAAATAGGACTTAAAAGCTTCTGAAGCTGCGAACGCCGGAATGAACTGGGGCATGAAATTAATTTTAACTGTACTGAATAGGAGACAGGCCATAAACCTCCATGAAAACAAGAGACGAGTAACGTTTTAGTAAGAGTAGAAATTCTCCCCGTAAGTCCCCAGTCAGCTCTATTAGCATAAGTGACTCATCCCAGCTGAAGAGCAAAGCAAACGAGCAGGAAGAATTAAACCAGTGTCGCAAGGCAGAGAGTATCACTGGAGAGAAATCGAGGAATCCTGGCTCTGTGATATTCAAACACCTTCCCACTGACACGTGCAAGCATTTAACTGAGAAGGCAAAAAAAAAATAAATCCACCCTAGAAAGTGTTTAAAAAACAAAGAAGAAAAAAAAAAAATAAGGGCTTTGTGAACAGTAAGAGCCTGGCCATCGTCCCGTGCCCAGGTGTGAGGCTCCCAACCAGCTTCATGTGGGAGCAGTTTCTCTTTAGCCCAACAGAGCCAACCTACAGTGAGGTTTTGTGGATGGAATCACAACCTGGATGCTTTTCCATCAACCGTCCAAAAGGCGTTTTCATCACAGCTAAATCTGCATAGGGTGAAGTTGTTCAGAAGAATCTGCATCCAATTACACCTTGGCAAAATGTAAGCCCTGGTGTCCTGGCAGTTGTCCTTCTGGTGCTCTAATGCCCTTGGCTGATATCTCTCAGCACCCTCAGGATTTACGCCATCTCCTGCCACAACAGCCACCTCTAGGCTATGGAGCAGAAAGGCATAAACATATTAAGAACAAAAAATATCCTCAAATGCAGCCTACTGAGAAGTTCTAGGTAGGATCTGAACATCCAAGCATGACTTGGTCAAAGCAGAGAGGTTTAATACTTTTTCCTCTTGGTCAAAGGACCCTGAATTATTTGCTTCAAAGAATCACTGAGATCTTGATTTTGTATCTGCCTCTCAAGCATCCAAACATCCTTTCATGTGCAGCAGAGACACAAGAGATGGGAGAACAGGACACACCGATTTCTCCGCACGTCCATCAACAAGTAGCAAAGTGCAGGTCAGACCCCAGCACCTCCAAGACAGGCCCACGGTCAAAAACACCAAACATCTGGAGCCCAGATTGCTTAAGGGCCTTTTGCTGACCTAGATCTGTAAATGAGCTCGGCTGGCATCAATAACCAGCTGAAGGCAGCTAATTGCCAGGTTTCTGGAAGGAGGAGACGGAGGCTTTTCATTAAAACATGTGGTTTCCTTCCCGTGTTTCTGCAGCATTAATCACAGTGAACATTAACCCCAAGCCTGCCTGCTCCAACCCCTCCCCTGCTCTATCACTGACGCTGCTGCCGCCGCACAGGCGAGTTGGGATAGCCCTAGGGGTGCCTACAAGGGAAGGGATGGAGAGGAGCACCTGCTCTGGCAGCACGGGAAGCTGGTTTGGTGGGGCTTCATGTCTCATTACTGGTTTCTCTCCTGACCTGCGTGGTCAGCTCCCTCTCCTTCATGTTACATCACAGGAAAAAGTGATCACAAAGCCACAAATATTGGCATGGGAATGGAGAGTGGGTGAAGTATCTGGATCTACTTTTAACTCCTCCTTTCAAGGACAAAACTAGCCATCAGCTTGAAACTGCCACCTTCAGCACCCAGCTGGTGATGGCAGTGGAGCCCTTCAAGAGAAGAGGGGGGTGAAGGAACCCCAGGAGATGGTGACTGCCACACACCATCAGCGCCACGGGCTGGGTCACAACCAGCATTGCTGAGAGCACGCCCTTGGGCCAGCACTTGGTGCCACACAAGGTGGCTTATCAGCTGTCAACCCCTGAACTGACAGCAAAACAGACTCCCCAAAGTGAGGGCTGTAAGCCAGCAGGGAGCTCAGACCATGGTCACCTCTCCCGAGTATAACTGTCACCTACTTCATCATTCCCATGATGAACTGGTGAACTGGAGGGGGTGGATCTGGTTTTGCTTCTTTACACCTTTGCAGCTAGAAAAGCACACCTGAGTGCTGTGGAGGCAGCCAGTGTGGAGGACACACTTCAGCCCACTCCTCAGAGCTGCTTTTGTGGGCAGCACGGCCACCAAAGACAAGGGCCAGAGGGCTGCAACGCTGGGAGAACCAGAGCACAGCACGGCGCTTGTCAAAGTCCTGGGGGTCATCACCCAAGACTTGCGGTGACGCCTGCAAAGCTCAAATTGACCAGGGGTAAGCACATCACCAACCCAAGGCACAAAGGGAAAAGTCTGGAAACAAAAAGCCATCCGGATTTCCCAGCTGCAGGGTAAGTCATCATTTCCCACCAACTCCTCTGTCTGCTCACCCTCCTCACCTGCCCCCAGGAGATGATGCTCCCCTGCCCCAGAGGTGCCCAGCACAGCAGCGCCGTGGGTTTATCCACAGCACCCAGCACTGGCAGTGAGGCTGCTCAGGGACCCACTGAGCCTTGTGGGAACCAAAGACTTCGGGGTGACTCTGGGTTCAACTCTTTTACAGCAAGCGCATTGCCTGGATGACACAGGAAGCCTTGGGTGGAGCAGGAACCGAGCTGCGCTGGGCAGCGAGCAATGGAGCCACATCACCAAACCCTCCTCTTCCTCGCAGCCCTCGGGGACAGAGAGCACCTAAAACACGGCCAGCACCTGCCCTGCTCCCCCGCAGCAGAGCAGAACAGCAGGGGGACATTAACTCTTTCCCTAGAATAACCCTGGCATCAATTAACATACCTCTGAAAAGCAAGAGATTATTAACTTTTGCTAATAGATTATTAAAGATGATTATCGCCAGCTGACCGAGCCCGTACCAGAATAGACACACTGCAGGCAGCTCCCAGCAATCATCAGCTCATTCAAGGCAGATAAAAGTTTCAGATCTGGTTTGACTATTTGAATTTCCGACAATAATCACAATTATTGCTACTCTCATTATCTGTTACATTTCTTCTATGTTCAGGAAGTCGCTGTGGTTATTAAATGCAGGCTGATGATTAAATCATGTATTGAGGTGATAAGTCAAATTAGATGATTGCTAAGTCTTGGTAAGTATCTTTGAAATAACCAGTTGTTATTAGACATTTAAGAGGTGCTTCATGAAAATCTAATTGTAATTGCAACTTTCCATTTTACCTCATCTTTCCCACATGCAAACACACACACACACACTCACTGGCTGTTGAGCCCGTGCTTCAGTACGCGTGAAACACAGAAGAAAGCACCCAAGGTGAGTTGTCTGGGAAAACACCTAGAGACCGGCCAGGAACCAAGTCCATCTGTCCCCCCCCCCGTGAAAACCAAACAGCACCTTCAGCATCCATCTGAAGCTACAGCTCCCCAGCTGCTGCTTTGTGCCCCAGGCACCCAGAGCAGAGAAACACCAGCTCTAGAAGGATGCTCGTTGTCCCTTGGCAGCTCTGATGGTGGTCTGGGAGCGAGGGAGCATCCCTCCCGCTCCAGCCTAATGCCCAACCTGACATTTCAAACAGCCTTTATTGCCACATACTTACATTTTAATGTTTTCATGGTATTGCCTGGTGTCTGAAGGCTGGTTGTATAATGGCTGAAATAAATAAGAAAAATGAAGGCATAAATGGTACAGTCTGACATTTAGAAACTTAAGCCCATCAGAAGCGCGGCCGCCTCGGTGCAGGTTCCCGTCTCCCCGAGTTGGGCCAGCCCAGGGGCCTGTCCTTGCTTCCCCCAGTCACCCCCAGCCCCTCTCCCTGGCCATACTGGAGGGTGCTGGCTCCCAGCAGCACCGCTCGAGTCCCGGTGCATCCCAGCTCAGCCCGTGGGAGGGCAGGCAGCGCTCGAGCGAGCTGGCTCAGAACAAGCAATTTGCAACGTAATCCACATAAACACGGCCCCGCGGAGTACGGGGTTGTTATTCCCTGCTGGAGAGACGCAGTGAGCTTTGGAACATATGACACGGGGGAGGCAAGGGGAAAGGGGGGCTTGGGGAGCGGGAAGAGACAGTCTGTGTGCTGCAAATTGTTATGTCTACGCGGCAAAATCCTGCCTGAGCTCTCCCAGGGAGCCGAGTGCAGGGAACTGCAGGCAGGACGAGTCTTCACCACTGGGGTTTCCAGCAATGCCAGGGGGAGGTTGGCCCCTGGGCACATCACCACCGGCCCCCAGAACCCATCTGTAGAGCGATGCTCTTGTCCGTCCCTCATTAGGGGCAGCGGGCTCCAGCAGGACAAGTGTTTTGCCCAGGGTTTGGAGAGCCCAGTGACCACGGCTGTCTGCAGCACCAGATGTGAGCATCCATTACGGAGCTGCTCTGTCCCCAGCAGCCTCAGCTGGGATGTGCTGGGGCCCTCCATGGGAAGTCAGCAGAGCTGGGTCCATCCCTGGCCACCTCCAGCTGGTCACTGCCCTCACTACCTCTCCTTTCTCATCCACAGGGTGATGGACCCTTGGGGAACCTGCCACAATCCAGGGCTCCACTGTTGGGAAGGGAGAGTTGCCACAGAGACTATGCTCCATCCCACCCGTGGTAATTAACAGCCGAGGCCATGCTCCAGGAGCTGCCACCAGTTGTGTCCATGTAAGCAGGCTGACAGGGTGCTCAGGTTTAAGCCCTTCAACGCTTTTCTAACCATCTTCTAAGCTGGCGTGAACAAGTCCAAGACTGTGCTAATCAAAAGCTTGCTGTGGCCCAACCACCAAAAGCAACTGGGTGCTTGTTGCTCCTGTCCAACCACTGAAACACCCCCCACGTTTTCAACCAGATCATCCACAAACTTTCACCGAATCATCTGTCAACGACCACAATCTGTGGCCAAACACAGACGGGGGACACGTGACAGCCGGGTGCTGGCTGAAGGCAGCATCCTGGCCACAGCAACACACAAACCATCTCATCTCCCTACTGTGGTCAGACGGCTGAGGCTACACTCTGGATCCACTCAATTTCATCTGAAATTAAACACAGGAAAAGAGCAAAACAGCTGCTGAACATCTGCTCAACCAGGTGAGCAGCACCGGAGAGGACAGTACATGCAAACAGGTGGGTCCCTTTCTCCTCCAGTTTGTAGAAGGTGTTATTCTCACCTCCTCCAAGGTATTTCCCCATCACCATCACAGGTTCTTGGCACAGAAGCTTGTTTTTCCACACAGCCAGCTTGTCTTTACCACCCTGTGAAAACCAGCTACTGCCCCACCTCTCCCCTGCCACACCCCGGGACAGCCACATCCATCTGCTCAGAAAGGAGACAGGGTGATGCTCTCCCTGCAGCCCATCGCCACTGCATCTTGGCACCAGCAGGTCACCAGCTTTTTTCCTCGCTGCCCTTGGACAGGTCCTTCTTGGCTGGGAAAGCACATGCAATCCCCACGTGGCAGAGGCACAAGGAAGACCCAAGAAGACAGGTGTGGTGGGATGAACCATCATGTCCCAGGAGGGCCACGGAGCTGCTGGCAGCATCCGGGCATCTGTTACCCTGCAAGGGGATGGCAGCACAGAGTCTGCCAGGAGACACTGGCAACGAGACACGCAGCCAGTGGTGGCAGAGCCAGTGCAGATGAAAGGGACAAGCAGGTCCCCCCGAAGGAGACACGTTCTCAGTGGTGTCTCTTCCCCAGGGGTATTTCTATCAGGAATCCTTGCAGGTCTGCTGGTCTGGCTCCAGGCTCAGAGCTGGCTGTGCACTTCACGCTTGGAAGGCTGAGAGGAACATCGACATCCGTCTCATCACGTAGCTCGAGAGAGGCAGGTCTCCAGCATGGAGAGAAGAAATCGAGCCACAGCTCTGGAGCATCACGTCCACAGTCACCCTGGAAAGGCTTGACTGGTGGAACTGCTGCGTGGCCTTGACCAATAACTGCCTCTTGAAAGGACTGCAGAAACTGGAAATGCTAATATAAATAAAAGTGTCTCTTTTCTCTGTGCTCTCAAAAACCAAAGCAAAAAAGTTGGCACATGGTGAGTCACAGAGACCTTCCTCCTGGAAGAGACAAACGTTTGGGTTTGTGCCTGGCTTAGAAGATGCTCAGGTGCACGGCGACATCACTTGAAAAGAAATGCACAAACGTGCAGAGATATGAAACTCAGAACCCAAACCCAAGATCCACGTGACACCAGCACCTCCAGATTTCTGTCTGCACAACCACCTCAGCACCGTAACTCAGCCCATGCAGTGGAGCAAGCCCAGGAGACAAGTTCCACCTACTCCATAGAGAACATACCCTCACAGACCCAACAGTAAAGAAACTTTCGTCTCAACTGGGCAGGGCTGAGAAGCAGCTTCTGCCCTGCAGAGCTGTCCACAATCTGCACGGTTACAACTTTTTGAGTAAGCAGAAGGAAAGCTGACAGGTCAGCTGGGTAAAGTGACATGTTCAAAAGCATTCATGGTGCTTCTCCAGGGTAAGGGACATGTAATGCATTTCTCTAGGGCATGGCATTTAAGAAAAACATAATAGCAGTGCAAAGCTATTACTGGAAAAACCTTGGATTTACTGAAAGCTCTTTAAAAGTGAAACAAATGAAAGGTCTCCATCGCTTTCTGGCCACTGCAGTGCTCTGACTACACAACTTGATGACATTTCTCCCTGGGGAAGACATGGGGTCATTTTTAAAATGGTCCCACTACATTTTAGGGATGAAATGAGCAGAGTCCTGGTTTACTGAGTCACAACCTTCTCCTGACCCAGAGGGGAGCACCAGCTTCCTGGGACCTGAACCCTGCTCCCAGGGATCCCTGGGCAGGGGGGGATTTCCACCCTGGAGACAGGGAGACAAGCCCCAGGCAAGGGGAGGGTTGCAGCTGTGACCATGCAGCACACTGGTGTGTGGCTGGTGTAAGGGCCAGGGGAGGGGTGCAGGGCCACCCCAAACCCTAACAATCAGGATGGTGAGGCACCAGCAAGGAGTAACAGGCAAAGGGATGTTTAAAACCACGGGAGCACAAAAATGAGGATCCCCCAAAGAGGATGAGACATGAACGACACCTCTAAGATATAAAGTGCAGGGCCAGACCTTTTAAGGCCAGGGCAGTGAGAAGCCAAGAACCAGCAATGAACACTTACTGCTTCCTTGGGATGCACAACCCAAGGACACCAACTTCAGCGATGAGCTTAGAAGCCTGAAAGCTCAGAGGGAGCTGTTTAAAAGACTGAAATGAAGAAATAGTTTCCTGCCAGAAGTGGGTCACCTCCTAGCAGCTTCCAACCTGGAAACCCATGACACAGACCCAGAATTTCTGGGTAAATCCCTACTTAGACTACACTGGATCACTCTCAGACCCCTCCTTCCAGTTAATGCACAGGAGCCTCAACAAGCCCCATTCTTTGCTCAAACACAAGCCCCTAGAAGTAACCCGTTGCCAGCAGAGAAGGTAGAGCCCCACCACAGCTCCTCTGCCTGTTAACACCAGCACAAGCTGGGGACGCAGCCTCCTGCCAGCACCACCCAAGACCTTGTACCACCCCACCCCGCTCGCAGACAGGATTTGCCAGCACTGTGGTAACCTCCGGCCTCTCTCTGCCGTGACTAACCAATTTCCACCCTGACCTCTTGTCTCGCACCATCAGCGCCTGGCAAGCTGCCTCATCACCGAGCCCTCGCGCATCCGTCTCCCTTTGCTGTTGCAAATACAGTAACCAGAGCTCTCTGAACGACCGAAAGCACGATGGCACCAGCCTGAGCAGACCTGCCGGTCAAGGACAAGAGGAAACAGCCTCAAGTTGCACCAGTGGAGGTTTAAGTTCCATATTAGGAAAAATTTCTTCACCAAAAGGGTTGTCAAGGCCTGTCCCGGGCTGCCCAGGAGTGGTGGAGTCCCCGTGATGCCTGGAGGCGTTTCAAAGCTGTGGAGTTGTGGTGCTGGGGGACAGGGGTTAGTGGTGCCCTGGCAGTGCTGGGGGAATGGTTGGACTCGATCTGAAAGGTCTCTTCTGACTGGAACGATTCTATGGTGTGGATGGCAGCCACCACCACTCCTTGCAGAGGTTTTGTGCAGGATTAGCACCGGGCTGCCCCAACCTCCCTGCAAGAGACCTCTGGGTTGCAGCAGCTCCGGGGCTGGTGCACATCACATGTAACGTGGTGGGGCAGGCGATCACATCGGGCAGAGCATGCAAAGCTGCTCTCCTTCCTGGACCTGCTTCCTTTCCAAGTCAGCAGAAGATCTGACTATTCATCTAGTCTCTCAGAGGCCATTGGCAGGTCCTGGGCACTGTTTTGCCCAACATGATGTGGGGGCTGGGCCACAGGAAACCTCTCTGGGCAGACAGTGGAGCCAGCCTGTGAGATGCACCCAGAGCCCAGTCGATGTTTTGCAGGGTTTTCTCAGTAGAGGATTCCCCTGCCCTCCAAGGAGTAAGGTAGGGCCACAGAGAACTGTTTGCACTGCTACAGCTCCCCTGTGCAGTGTCAGTACCCAAGGGGAAAGCATCGGCAAACTGTGAAAAAGGAAAAAAAAAAGAAAAAAAAAAGAAAAAAAAAGGAGAAAAGAACAAAAAGAAGGGGTGGAGGAGGAAGGAAATGAAGCACTTTTTGGATGAGGGAGCACCGAGCCCAGGCACCGCCAATCTTCAGAGCAAAAAGAGAGCAAAGGGTTTGACCTTGGTGACTCAAAGGAAAAATAATGAACGTTACCTCCCCAAACAAGGAAGTGGGGCTTCGACACGTAGCAGTGAGCACTAATCCCTTGTGACCTCTCCCTCAAGCACCCGGGCAAGATACCGATTTAGTGCCACCTCCACAAGGCAAGTCCAAATGACAGCTGCCAAGGAGAGGGAGCTGCCCGCTCCCACCCCACAGGAACAGCTCCCTCCTCTGTGCCCCACGGCTGGTGCAATGCAAGAGATGCTCCATCAGCCCACGTCTGTCCCCCCTGATCCTTCCCACGGCACTGCTGCGCAGCCCCCCTTTGCCAGCACCCCTCTCCAGGACTCTGCCCCTCGGGGGCTGGATTCAGCCACCCCTCCAGCAGTCAATCGTTTGACTTAAGCTGGATTTTGCTGGATGAAGGGGCAGCCCCAAACTGACAGTTTATTCTAAGTTGGTTTTGTCAGGTTTCTTGTGCGTGAGGGAGACAGAAATAGGATGCGTGTGAGCCCCGATACCTGCAGGTTGTTGCAGCTGTGACCAGGCTGTGCTTACACAGCACCCTCCAGCACCTTCCTCCATTTGCAGTTGCTGTCCCAGCACCTATCCCTCCCATGCAGCACCGTGAGGCTGGTGCCGTGGCTGCCACCAGGAGATGAAGCCATCAGCACCCCGAGCAGAGGCAGACTGTGTCGGAGCCCCTTCCACCACCCAGCTCCAGTGCAGGAAGAAGCCTCAGGGTGAAGGCTCTCTGAATAGGGCTCTGTCTGTGTGTCTGCCTGGGTTTCACTACTCATCTCAAGCCCTTCGCTTCCTGCCTTGGTGTGGTGCCAGCAGGAGGTCCAAGCCAGCAGCACGCTTCCTTCTGACAGCTCAGACACATGCACAGGGTGCTGTGCTCCCGCATGGGACCTCTCCAAACCCGGCCCAGTTCCCGTGCCCAGCAGTCAGAGGTAACACTCACCAGCTCCACCTGAGGACCCAGTCCTTCCAGGATCCGGTGGGCAGCCTCTGCCTTCTTCTGCAGGGAGGAAAGGGGAGAAGGAGGAAAAAACATTATTTCCGTCATCGGATACAGTCGCAGCCCTCTGCTCCAGCTCTCCCCCAGGGCTAAAACCCCTTCCCAAACCTCTGCAGAGCCACCACAAATCCCACCCCCACCTGAAAGTCGGTGGAAAGGTTTGGCTCAGGCTCTGGACCCTCTGGGTCATGATATCCCAAGCGCCGGAGCCCTTCACCCCTGGGACTTTCCTGCAGGTAATCCAGAAGAACCCAGGTCTGCCCGGGATGTGACCCGAAACCCTGACACCCCCTTGGGTGCCAGGCAGGGGATCACAGCCGTTACTCTGCCGAGTGAGGAGGAGGGCGGGTGAGCCAGCACGCACCCGGAGATGCCCTTTCGAAGATTCATCACTTTATGAGCATGTGATCGTTAGATCTGAGCTGCCCTTGGCTCCTCGTATTGCTCTCGCTTCCCTCCCCGTCACAGAGGAGCCCTTGTCTGCCCCCTCCTGCCCCTGGTTGAGCTACCCAGTGCTTATTACAGAAAAAAAAACCACCCAGGAACATGTGTCAGGGGCTGTGAGGTGGTTGCTAATTAAACAGGCCTAAAAAAAAAAAAAGACATGGGTTGGCTGCAGCAGGAGTCTAAATAAAAGATGACATTTCCAGTAAACAGCACTTCCCTGCCAAGCCCAACTCTTCAGTGGGGGTTACTGACAGCCCAATAAATCCCGACCGCTGCCCAAGGGCCACAGGGCTGAGCTGATAAAATACCTGAAGGTGAGGGGGGCAGGGAGATGGATTTTTCAGAGGTGTTTGTAGTTTTAGCTCTTTTTTGGCTGGGGGAGAAAATCCAGAGCTGCCTAAATTAGGGGTGAAGCAGTAGTGGGCAGGAGCTGAGCTTTCCTAGGATTTAAACACAGTGGGGGGACAGAGAAGAGGTGAAACCTTTTCTTTGAAGCATGTACAGTATCTTAACCCAGTAGGCACTAGAGCCCTGCTGGAGCTGCAGGATGGGAGCTGCGTCCCAGGGCTGGGCTCTGGGCTCCCCAGCAGAGCCAGTGGGGCTTTGGCAAACCCTGGGTGAGACCCCCCTGGGGCAGTGAGGGGATTTCAGCTCCTGGGGTCCTGCTGCAGCAAGCACCTCTCACCTTGCTGCCAGCTCACAGCACGATGAGCTTCCCAGGGTCTCAGGGCAGCGGATGGCTCACCAAAAGCTGGCCCATCACCCTGTCAGCTCACCCCACGTCCTCCCCCCAAAAGCTTCACCTACCCCCAGCCGCCAGCCGGTCCTCAGCAGCACCGATGCAGCTGGTAGGTGTGCGAGCTCCTCGCTGGGGCTTTGCACACCCACACGCGGGCTG
>JANHFX010014985.1:0-46142 GCA_027560015.1 Chloroceryle amazona | reverse complement strand
ACGAGACGTTTGCCCTTTGAGGTCCGGGGCTCCGAAAAGGCGTTTGCAGCCCCTGGGAAGGACCCTCAGGTCTCATTAAAAATGACAGGGGCCTACACGTCTCGAGGCTGAAACCGGCCACAAGCGCAGAACGCTCCGTGAAGCTCCTCGAGCCTGGAAAGAACCCAGAACACTGACCCTTGGGGAAAGAAATGCCCCCCGGGCCCCAGGGGGGTGCCGGTGCCACGTCCCTCTGCCTCGGGCAGCCGTCACCACTCGATCTGTGGCAGCTTCGCCAAGGTATTTGTTGTGAAGAACGCTGCCCTAGTGCTGACGAGAGGAAGGTGTCGTTTTAAATGGACATTCAGCTCTCGACCCACAGGATGTTTAACCGCCCACTCTTTACGGGTATCTGCTGCATTTAACTCATCCGTGGGCAACTGCTGGCGTCCCAAAGTGACCGTGGCAGACTTTTACGCCTTGCTGAACTGGCGTTCCCTGTTTGAGCACCGGTCTCGGCACAACAGCCGTGTTCTTGAACCGCATCCCCTTCCCAGAGGCGAGGCTGGGCGCTGCTGCCAGGCTCGCCCTTGCCTGCCTCTTCCCATCAGAAGCTGTCTTCCCCACCTTCCATTTGCCCGCAGCCAGAACTAACGATGTTTTTACACATTGACTCCACTAAAGGAGAGCAGAAATTCATAGATAGGAAAATTAAATGTTGCCAAACGACCCTCCCACAGATGAAACAGCTTTAAAGAAAACCCTCAATAGGCTCTGCCTATGAAAACATATTTTCATTCAAGTCTCTGGCACTGTGGATGGCAGATGCTATGGAAACTGCTGCTCAGACCTACGCCTGCACCGGCTTAGTCTGCGAGGCGAAGGAATTACAAAGGGCTGTGCCAGGGCACAGTGGTGGGGCTCTAAGCGTCTGCTTCCTGAAGTTCTCCAGCATTCAGTATTTTCCTTTATTTGGTTTTTCAGAACCCTGGCTGAGAGCAGTTCCCCTGCTGCTGCTCCTTCCCCATATGGACAACATTTGTCTTTTGTTTACGCAGCAGCTGCAACGCGTGCTCCCCCCAAAGCCCCGCTTCGCTTTGTTTGTATCTGGCTTATACCACACACGACAGTAACATCTGAGTAGCTGCATCCTGCCGATTCCAGACCCTGCACATGGACAAACCACTTCAGACCAGCCCATAGTTTCACCGTGGTCTCTCCTCCAGGAGGGAATGCTTCTGCAGCAAGCTCCAGCCTAGGCTGGCCCTGCGTAGGCACCTCACATTGCCCATGTAGCTGCACACCAGCGACTCCCAGCTTACACCAGAGGGTGAGCCTGCCGAGGTGTCCCGCTGCCTGAACACACGGCTGCGAGCAGGGGAAGTGGGAATGTGGCACTAAACATGAGAGCAGCCTCCTGGGAACTTTGCAAGGGGACCTGCTGGAGGCTCAGGGGGCCCTGGTCTGTTACGCCACGAGCGGGGCACTACGTTCTGCCACAGACGGGGGGGTGGTTTCAGCGACCCCTCACCCCCCACGCGCCCCTCAGACCCGGCCACCGAGCGCAGGCCTGCGTGTGACTTCAGGAGCAGCTCAGAGAACAGACCAGTGACCAGCTGGGTGTCAGAACAGAGCACAGCGTGGACAAATTCTTGACTGACGTCGTCCTAGACCAAGAGACTAAAGTACTGAGAGAACTCATGCTTTAATAGACACTGAAATCACAAAGAAAGAAGGCCAAATGCCTTAGCAATTTCAATAAAAATATGAAAATCTTTTTACATGGTAAATTTCATAATATAAAAAGTTTAATGCTGTCTGGAAACAGAGTTTTAATTTACAAAGAAAGTCCATATAGGCCAAACATGGCTAACACTGCGTACAAGGAGAGCAAGTGCTAAGGGCGGCTGCTGCTTGGAAGAGTCTTTGCTGACAGTCCTGACTTACCATCCTCACCGCTCTTTTGAAGGAGTTCTGCAACCGAGGGCCAAGTTTTCCACACACATTTGCAGCCTTTCTGGACAGCATGGCAATGAGCCCAAAACTGCTCAAACCCATCATTACCATCTAGCCTGGAACGACCAGTGTCTCCTAACAGATTCACAGATACTTCTGTGCACCTGGATCTATTCTGCAACTTGAAAGAGATGTTCACAGAATGAGTTTGACCTAATGAAAGGAAATATGGCCTAGGGTGATACACGTGGGTGTAGCGCCCCTCGCTTCTTCCTTAAGTAAGGTATGAGTAAAAAGAAGGAAAATCAGTACCAGGCCAGAGTTCAGGCTAGCCAACAAAACCAAATTAAACTGGATTTTGATCAGAGAGGTTGTTTACTGTTCCCATTTAGCTGGAGCTAAAGACAGTCAATTAAAAAAAAAAAAATCTGTATCTCACACAGTAAAACGTACTGGGCAAAACCGAACCGAAATGAATGCTATGGCCTTGGGGGATGGTTGCATGTGGCAGGTTTCATGTGAAAGTGGATAATACCTAACTCTTATTGCTCACTGTATTAAGCAGTGTTGTCACTTGTACCATGCACAAATACAACAACGACAAATGCATTTAAACTCCACAGAAGGGATTCTAATATCAAACGGTGAACATGTTATTTTCACTTCCTGAATTTCTCCACATAACGGGCAAACCTGATAAAACTTTCTTCCTCACTAAGGGGTTGTTTCTCATTCAGGGGGTGGAGGGGTAGGCACAAGGTGTGTGACGTGTCTCCCAGCCATGAGTAAGCATGCATCTTCATGGCTCTCATTAAGCCAGCAGAAGTGCCCCGTGTCAAGTCAGTGGAAACGTTTCCCAAAGGACTTGTTCTAGTGACACCTTCCACATTTATACAACACCAGTTTCCCAAATACTGAACTTCCTCTACATCTGAACCCTTCCCTGCTTCTAATGCTCCTCCCTCCTCAAAATAATGACACCCCACCCCGATTTAGCTGTTTCTGAAAACTTTAAACCAGTGTGAAACCTACTGGCAGCACGAAAATGGGTTGTACCAAAACGGCAATACATAATTTCTACAGATTAAAAGATCCTTTAGTTATGGAAGTAAAGTACAAGTAAAGAGGCTTATTTCTGGCATGTTATGCAGCACTACAGGGAGTATTTGCTGTTGCTATAAACGAAAAGCTGCCCACTTCCATCCTGGATGTTCCTGGGATGTCGTTTTAAAACAGTTTACGCTGGTTAGAAACAGGGTTGGTCACATGAAGTCTCTCAGCAGTCTTGTGACCAGAGCAAGTGGCATTATCAGCAGTATCACCGTCTGCGCGACGGCTAGACGCTGTACCGACTCATTTTGGCCCACTGTTCTAATTGTTCCTGCCAAATGATGAGAAGATGATACCTAGCACCAAACCATCACAGAAAGATGTAATGGACAGACAAATAACTTGCATCACATGAGTTGAACAGATTTACTCAACTGTTTTGCTACATTGCATAATATGAGTAGATAAAGATCCACTCTTTTTGTCCTTTTGCACTGAAACTTTTGGGATCATCCATCCCTTGTTAGCTGACTGTAACAACACAGCCTTCTATTCCTTGCCTTTAGTGCTTGTGTTCGTTTCTTGCGATGGCAAAAAGGAAAACATTCTCCCAAACCCAGTGGATTCTAGAACATACTCAAAGCAAGCACTTGATGTATGCACCATGAGTAAGCTGAGCCTAAGTAACTTTATATTCCGGTGTCAGAATTGAATCCTCTGTCCTGCTATCATGCTTTTCCTCCAAGATCCCTAAGAAAAATCACAATATTAGATCCATATTTTCAAGAAGAGCATCCAGACATGACAAGTGCAACAATTATCTGCATCAGCAAGGTGCCTCTAACATGTTTACAGAGCTGACTGCACTCACCGTTCAGGTAGTCAGTTGCCAGGCTGGAAGTTGACTTAAGATCCAGCTAAAAACTCAGGGCCTAATTAATTAAGCCTCACAACACCTCTGTGAGGTAGGTAGGTAAGTATTACTATCCCCATTTAGATAGAAAGGGAAGACGAGGCACGGAGAGGTGAAGTGAGTAGCCTTCGGTCACTCAGCGAATTTTGGGAGTGCAGAATAGAAACCAAAAGCCTTGGTGATCCAGTGCTCCGACTTCATAGCACACGGCCCGTGAGACACTGCTGGGATCCTGGCGTGCCGTGTAGCAGAGCTAACGCTACCGCACCCCGCAGTTTTCAGTGCATGGAAATTATAGTTTTGATTCCGATTACATCACTGCATTCAACAGCCGCTTAAAAGAAGTAAGGTCCGACTTGATCCATCACACCTAAACACCATCTAGCCTAGGAAAGCTGCCTTTACACGTCACCCCTGGGGTGCTCCTGGTTCTCTTCTCCACGGATCAGAGGGTGCCCAGGTTCTGCACACAGCCACTCTGCTTGCTGCTCTGACTGCACTGACATCTGCTCAGACCGGTCGACTTGCTCTGGAAGAAACTTCCTTCCACAGCAGGGGGAAGATCTGCAGACCTGACCATCAGGAGCTACGGGGAACGACTTAGCAGGATCAGTGAAGGATTTATTTGGTCAGGTGATGTCTAAATCACATACACGTCACATTCCCACCTACTGTGGAACTGTAAATAATGTTCTGAGCTTCGGTGTCTGTAACCCTTTTCTGCGCACGCTCAGCAGACAGAAGACATCTCTGCTGCCCAAATACTTGCCAAGATGAAAATTTCACCTTCCTAACACTGCGTGCCAGAAAGATCAGAGCATTCAATGAAACCAAAACGTGTCTCTCTGACACACACCTGCTCACGCTCACGCCGAGGTTCACCTTGCTCGTTATGCTCCAAACACTTGTTTTTGAGCAGACCAATCAGCAAAATATCACCTGAAAGGTTTCCTTCCAGAAAAGAGTTACCCGAGATGCAGGTTTTAGAATGGGGCACCTCTGTCCTCTTGTCCTTGTTTCACCAGCCTCTACCTGATGCGAGAGAACTGCCAGTGTCATGCTGCTACGGAGTTCCATTGCCAGCAGTTTCTTGTGTTTGGCTAACTTGGCAGCGGTATCTGGAGGTGTGTTATCTTGGCCTCTCTGTCAGCCTTTGAAAACAATCGAATAATGGCTTGTACTTCTCCAGGCAGAAACCTGTGCATACTTTCTTTGTGGTATACAAGAATGTTCTGCCTCCTCTCCCTTCCCTCTCCAATCCCTGATATGTAAAATTTCTGTATAAAAAGCCAGCTGTAAAACCTCCTGCTAGGTTAAGAAATACAAGTAGGTGGATTAAAAGCTAGTAGTTTATGAACAGACAACTGGATTCCTTTGACCTGTTGCTGCAGATACTGAGCACTACACACAGAGCCTGTTGTCAAGTGAGTCTGGCCAAGGGAAACTCAAACCCATCTGTGTAATGCCCGTGTTCCTACGCAGTGACAGACGGGGGGCAATCTGTCACCTTCCTGTGCATCGCCAACTGTGGGAATGACCACAGCTTCTCAGATAATGGTTCTGTACTGATAAAGGCAGGTGGGCAGAAGCAAATACTTTAACAAGATTTTAAGTCATCAGTTGGTACTCGAGACATTTCAGCATTTGGAGGAAGGAAAAAATCTTCCTGGTGACAAAAATTTATAACCGTTCCCGGACGGCAGCCTCAAGGGGCGTGCGGATCCTGGAGTGCTACTGGAAGGTGGAGAGTGAGTTGATGTCACTGCAGTTGTAGTTTCAGGGCGCCTGTGTCCATTTGGAGGGTTCTTTAGTGGAGAAGCAAGGTGTTGCTCAATAGACAGATCCTTTAGTTCCAGCTTATCTGCACTTTCTTCTTTGCTGTGCCGTGGAGATAAATTGAGCAAGCTGAGAACATCTTTCTTAGAAGTCATTGTTCCAGGAGTTCCTCGGAGAATCTTTATTGGGCCAGTGGAGTGATGGGGAGTGCTTTGCCAGAACATCTTTAAGTTGTGAATCGCTTGCACTTTTTCATCGATGGCAGCCATTTTTAATTTGTCTATGTCTGGGGCATCAGCTGGACTTGAGCGAGCAGAACCAGCCGAGGAGTAAGAAAGAGCAGGAGATGGAGTGCTGCCACCAGGAGACTGATGCCCTGAGCTTGGAGAGATATTTCTGGGTGATTTAGAAATATGAGCACTGTATGGAGAGCTGGGGTACTTGAGTTTAAAGTGAGGCTGCTCAGTTAAGGACCCATGTGAATCACAACTTGGAGATGGCTGCCCACTGCATTGTCCTGTGCCTTCTTTGTTTGACATTTCCGATGTCGTTGGGCTGTTATAGCCGGAGCTCACTTTCTGAAGGGATGAACTCCTTGTCGGAGGCTTTGGTTTAACTGCAAGAGGTGAAGACTGATTCTTCTGACTAGAGCTGACTGGCCGACTGAATGCACTGGTCTCTGAAGATCTAAAGGCAGACAAGCCTGCAGGGGTGGAAGCTCCATCATCTGAACTGTTGCTCTTGTTTATTTGGCTGCCGCTTCTCTGAAGGCGTTCAACAGCAATGAGGTGACTCTGAGTTTCCTCCAGGATTTTTTGGGCCAACTCCTGTGGATCAAGCTTTGGATTACTGTCCTCCTGGGATTTGACAGTGCTGTCAGTCTCAGTGCTAGACTGGTCAGATTCCCCAGTATCAGAACTTGCAAGCTTCCCCACTTTTTGAAAAGGTGAATTTGGACTGGGAATGAGAGTCATTTTAACAGGAGAATTTGGGGTACTTAAGCTCCCTTTGGAGTTGACAGACTCTTTAATGCCTCCGGTCTGGCTGGTTTTGGGCTGTTTGTGATCAGGGGAAAATCTCGGGTTTATGTTTTCTTGGTAACCGGCCAAAGGCTCATTGCTGATTATAGAAAAGCCTTCATACTCTTCCTCATCTTTGCTGGCTACAGTGCTGGTTTGTGGCGACAACTGGCTCTGTACTGCAGACCTATGTGGGTAGATGTTCTTGGGCCTCTCATAGTCCTGGCGTCCTCTGTGTCCCAGACCATCTGGCATGCTCTCTGGCTTGGAAACAAAACTCATGGAAGAAGCAATGGAGCTCAGGCTATACACAGAAATGGCATCTGATGCAATGCTGTCTGGACAGGTGGGAGAGAACGGAGGGTTTTGATACTGGGGTACGGGGTTGGAAATAGACTGAGCAGAAGCCAGTGACTCTAGTGATGAGGAACTGTCCAGGCTAAGGCGCTTAGGCAGCTCTGTAGAATCTAAAAGAGAAAAGAAATAAATATACAAACATGCCCCTACACACAGAGTAAAACTCAAACAAAACCAGGTAACTTTCTATAGGAATTAAGAGGAAATGCTACAAAACATGCACTCAGCCTCTATGCTACTTCAAAAAACCCAGCTACTACTTAGGTGAGAAAAAAAGTGTGCACAGCTGAGGAAATGCAAAGCCAGGAACCCTCAGCACAGGTATCCTAGGTGAAACTCGTCAATTCATTGTCATTTTAGATCTCAAAACCAAAAGTGAGTTATGCATCCTCCAGTTGCTGGACTCCATTCCCAGCTCTGGCCTCAGCCAAGCCTTAGTGTTCATTTCCCAGAGAAAAATAAAACAAAACAAACAAACATTTGCTGCACCTGTTGTATGATGCATGGTCTGTATGACACGTGTGTGACGATGTATGTATGATCTCTGCAAAAGGTAAGAGTGTGACATTTCAATATAAGGCATTCTGATCAAAGCATCTGATGATACAGGAGCAAAAACTACTGCAAGTAGCTTTACCAAAAAGTGCCAGCAAGGATTGTAGAGCAAAGTGCATGGTCCTCCTATTAGCTTGTTTCCCAGTTTTCAGAATCACCTCCTCTTGGCCAACTTCACAAAGGTCAAAACCTGTAGTGGCATATGGAGCAGAAAATCACACCTCAAGGAAAGATCCAATGTCTTAAACAAGTGCGATCTCATTTATAACACAAGCAGAACAGAGAGATACGGGATCCTGCAGGGTCCCGGAACAGTAACTTCTCACCTACCATGGACGGTTTCCTCGTTTTGTTTTTATTACTACTTAGCTCAGCTCTCCAGCCAGTGCTGGGAGCTTTACGGTGCTGGACTGTGAACACGTGAACAAGTCACTGCTGTCCCAGCTGACAGACAAAATGCACCAGTCGGTGCTTTTTAGATGCCAATTACTTGGAACTGTTAGAGAATTATATACTAAACACACCTTGGGGGACAGCATCCCACATGCCCCTGTCATTCACCAATAATCCAAAATTTTCTCACAGAAATGGGTCTGAAGAAGAGCACAAACCTTGGAATTCAGCAAACATGGGCTGGGCTGCAGGAGGCACGACTGTCTGTGAGAAACAGTGCCTGGCTTGTGCAATCTCCTCAAGCAGACTGCTTGGATGTTTCCTTTTTCAGCGTTGCCTCTTGCCTGCAATGCCTTTTTACTAACTCTAAGCAAGGTTCAAGCCAGAATAAAATCTAGTTTGATGTTTAGTTCTCATCTGTCTTTTCTGTAGGACGTAGGCCTGGTACGTACTATCACCCTGTTATGTCCTATCCTTGCCCAGTGCACAGGCTCCCCTGCCAAAGGGGTGATTGGTTCACTTTGGATAGAAGGCCAAAAGCAAACACAAAAGTATGTACTATGAACCAAAAGGAAACGGGATCCTGAAATATAACCTGGGGTTAAATTAACCTGACAGTACCAGGCTGCTGTCGACCCTGAAATTCATGTTCTGCTGATTCAGGAGATGCTTTAGTGCATGAGAGAAAAGTGCACCTTACCAGAGGCCAAACAGTGAGCAGAAGACTCGTGCACACGTCAACTGGCAGAGAGGTACTACAGTCAGGGACCAGATCCAGAGAGATGCAAAGACCAAACAGCACCCAGACAAATCTCAAGCTGTGAGTCCTGTCACTACTTCAAGCCACCACACAAGCAATTGTTTTAGAAAGATAATGGGAAAAAAAAAAGTGCTCTCCTACCTAGAGCTGCCAGAAACTCGTGACAGCCAGGTAGCCTCCAGAGTTGGACACTGATGGAAACCTGGATTGGTGCAGAGGAGAAATCTTGCTCCTTTTCGCCTGCCTGAAGTTGAACCAGGACTTGATGCAGCTGAAGGAAACAATACAACTATTAGTCATTCCTTACAAACCACATCACAGCTTTTCCGACAGTCACAGCTACGGAAGCGCACTGCGAACATCCCCTTCCCTCTACCCCCACACATTCGACTGCTGCTCCTTAACCCAACAGTGAGATGGAAAGGTCTGGGCAGAGGGACAGTCCAGGGACAGCAACAACGGACAAACTTGAACAGCAGCAAAGGCAGGGACAGAACAGGGGTGAGGGTTGGGGGGTGGCCAGTGGAAACTGAGCAAGAAGGAAGCACAGCAGGAAAATCTGTGAAGTGAAAGAAAAGAGATACTTTGGGGCTGCTCACAGCAATATAGCAAAGCCCATTCCGTGACTGAGCTACACTCCTTATGCAAATCCCAAGAAACTCTTTCTCAGCATCTAACTGGGCAGAACAAGTCATATAAAACCATGGAAGACTTTCCTAATACCTCCATGGCCTCCAGGAAAGAAGTTTCTCAACTGTACCCAAGGGACAGGAATAGCAAAGTAGAGAAAAAATGTGTTTATGAAGATCTGACACAAATTAAGGTGCCAGGATCCCATGTAACCCCAAAACACAGCCAGGATATAAAGAATGGAAAGTCATTAATCAGGGGCCAGCTAACCTCAGGACCACCCATCTCTTACAACCCACAAAAGCTTACACAGTTCTGTTCCACAGTAGCCCTACAGAGCAAATTCCAGGCCTGAAAGTGGGTTGAAGACACTATGCCACACAGGCAATGGGTCTGCAGTGACCAAAGCATTTTATCCTGCACAGCAGTGTCACGTCCCAGTGCAGGTAATACTCACCATTCCCACCATATTTTTAACAGCCTTCGGGCAGCAGATAACAACAAAGGAAGAGAGGAGAAAAGAAAGAACACAGGTTATTCTGTGCTGAAAAATGCCCGTGATTGGGAACTCTGCAGTGACACATCCACATGCAAACCAGCATCCTGACTGGAAGCTGCTCTATCCAGAGAAAGAAGGGAGCAATGGAAATGGCTTGAGCTGTGACTTGGGAGTCCAACAGCGTGGGAACAGGCAGCTGGAATCTGGGAGTGCCCAGCTATTGCCAATCAAGTCAAACTTTGCAGACAGATCCTCAGGCCAACCCACATTCTGGCAGAAGGCCGGACATAAAACAAGCCCTTCCCTTGTTTTATCGGGGTGCATTATTGGCACTTAACGCGGTCAGCAATCCCTAACTTTTCCCTGGGCAGGCAGTAGTACTGACGCTCTCTCTTTTGTGGTTCCTACCTTCTGTTTTGCACTACAAGTAAGCATTTTTATGCCTCATCAAAAGATCAGGCTCCCTCCCTAGCTGCTTTGCTTGTGCCAAGAGCACCTGCTCCCTTCCGACGTTTATCAGCCATTGGGAAAGACCGTAAGCGACACCCACTGACAGAACCATCAATCACGACACTCCAGTTTTGAACAGTCTTCTCTCCTTTGGGACAGGCAGAGCCTTAGCTGCCCACCAACTGAATTGCTGAGTGAAGGAGGGGAAAAAAGCAAGTAATCGCAGAGGAAGGCAGAGCTGAGTTGAAAACCCTGACTTGTAAAACTGGATAGACTCTCGTGCAAAGGAAATTCTGCCTGGGCTTTGGGCTGCAGAAGAACATTTGCAAAAGCACCACAGTACCCTGCCAAGAGTTACTGCATGGGGCAGCTGAGGAAATGGCGATGGCACCTTGTGTTAGTTATGTACAGCCATCTGAATGTTCCTCCTCAGGTGATTTAATGATCTGAGGCAAGAAGACAATCGTGAAGTAATCTCATGGAGACCGACAGGGACATCGCCTCCTACTCACTGCATCCCTTTGACTCCGGGCCTCCCTCTGGTGGCAATGAGGGAAAAAAATAATCCTGCTATTCAGCCACAGAAGTCTCAGGCACTGACCAAAGAGCCAAGGCAAGAAAGCAAAACGCCATAAAGGGCAAGCCATTCGAAATACCTCACGTGCTACTGTAGATCACAACAAGAAACCCGTTCCCTGAAGCAGACTCAGTCTAACGGAGTGACAGAGCCGGCTGCGCAGCAAAGCAGCAGCAGCAAAGCTGCAGCTCTGGTTTTGCATTTTGTGCAGAGACACTCAGCATGACAGAACGAAGGGGAACCCGCTGAAGCTACACAGAGATAATCCCAGCTACCCACCATGGTGCTTCCCTAGAACACTTTTGCACGGGGAAAGGGGAGAAGAAAGTGAGCTATAAGCCCATTCACTATGTGCAGTGTGTTCATTTACTAAAGCAGGCAAATGATCGAGATAAACCTCCTTAGAGGGGCAAACAGGACAGTAAGAAACACGTAATGGAAAGCCAGCCAGGCTGGTGGTACAGAGGAAGGTGAGGCTAGGTTAGGCTGGGCATGCTAGAAAGACTGGGGGGAGGGAGGAATGTGAAGGAGACTGGGTGGAGCCCCACAGCCACAGATGGTCCTCTTGAAGACCGTGAGTCCTTTCAGCAGAGCTGTGAGCATGGACACCAGGAGAAGCAGAGGCTCAGTAAGGTTTCTGACAGACCTTGCACTGTCCAAAGTTAACTATACCTTCAGACTGTGGTAATTACCATGGACGAAGACCAGCCACAACGGCCAAAGAGCAATGAGAATGGTTCAAACCATTCTGTGCACTTCTGAATTTACTGACCTGGGAAGAACCACTTGCACTGGTACAGGGAGGAAAACCTCCCAACTCACCCTGTTGATAAGCTGTTCTCCTGTTTCTGAAGCTGTGATAAGTTTACAAAGTGCCTGAAGTGCAGGGTTCGGCAAACCTGAAAAATATCAGCAGAAACAGGGACTGTTCACTGTCTGTTTCTGACTGAACACGACACAAATGGCTAATACCTAAAACCTCTCCCACACAGCACTGAACAGTTCTGGAAGCAGCAGCAATTTCCAGAACGCAAAAGGTTTTCCCGCTTTCCAGCTGATTATACATTTTCTGTCGGAGAGCCTTTCCTGGGACAAAGGAATAGTCAGATCATACTTCTCAGATACCAGACCCAGTAAGTACATGGTTCCCACCTGTGACAAAATTTTCAGTAAACATTTACTTCTAGAACTTCTACCCTATTTAACAGTTTTATTTCATTGATGTAGAACATCATTGTTTTACAGGCTTGCATGAAAGGAAGGCAGGGAAAGGTTGATGTCTGCTGGGGCAGAGCCCACAGCTGGCCTGCTGCTTACCCAGGAGGGACTGTATGGTGGTGCTGCACTGCTGCAGCCGGTCGCCGGGGTCAGCGGTCGGGAAGAACACTGCTGCCGGCAGGCCGCTGGCTGGAGGGTCCAACCGAAATCCAACCGCGGTGAGCAGTGCCTGCCAGCCTGGAATGCCACCAACTTTATTCTCCACGCTTTGTTGTGAGGTATACATGGAGTTGTGCTGCCCATTCTGGATCCGCTGCAACGATTTCTCGACCTTCGGAGAAAATGCAGCATTAGCTTACTTTATAGAAGATTTTTACTAACTGCCTCTTTTTACACAGTGAAGAGGCAGGAACAGCAGGTTGAGAGACAGCAAACCCAGCGTTGAACCTGGTACACAGAAAGATGCTGGCAGACGTTCCAGTAACTCGGCACTCACAGCTGTAAAATCAGCACTCGGCTGTAAAAATCACTGTGATGAGTGTCAATATTCTCCAGGATGCTGGGGAAAGTAATGCCACAGGAAACTAAGTACCGGTTTCATTGCGACACTGTCCTATAAGCCTGGCAGCTGCACTTCTCCCCCAGAAATGACTCGCGGTCAGGTTCCAGTCTCTTGCATGCACTGCTTATTACCAGGCAAGAGTCTGCAGCTATACAGTAAGCAGTAAAGAGAGGTGTGTGTCCACAAAACCCAGCAAGTGGGATGACTAGCAATACGCACAGCTTTCCATCATCCTAGGGACACTCCACATTCCTGCTGGACGACAGAAGACACACTGGAGGAAAAGTATTAAAAGCCATGAGAGAGCTTTCTAGCCATCTGGCAGTTTGGCTTCAGTCCTGCTGCTCACCACAATACGCTGATGGCACATCTGGGGATGTGCCTCTTATTGTCCAAGTATGCAGAGACACCAGTCACTGCTCTGCATCTCCATGACTGCAATGTTTACAGCTATTTTCTTTCAGAAACAATTAACCCCAACGATCGTTGTATTTTTAAAGTGGAGACTCAATTCACCCAACGCAACCCAGATGGGTTTGGGGAGGATTTTGTCACAGTGTAATCTAAGACTCCACTTTGCCTCTTTTTGCTCTGGATACTTCATCAGGCATCCCAGTCTTTTCACAAGACACTACCTTACGGCAAGGGAGAAGGGATGAAGGTATACGTTCAAGAGGGAGTGTGTACACATCAGGGTGTTTCTCTTCCCATTCATCACATACAGGTGATGTTATCTCCCAAGCACAGGGGCTGCAGTGCCCCTCCCTGTGCCTGCTGGCTGTGGCAGCGTTTCCTTTCTCTTACCAGATGTAGCAGGACACGCAGAGCATCTCGTGCCCTTTCAGGGTGCTGTAGAATCTCAGTCAGGGCCTGTCCTACCAATGAAGAAGGGCTGTTCAGCTTCATATCACTCCCAATAAGCATGAAGCCTGTAGGATTCAGAATAAGAGACACTCAGTCTCCTTTTCCTACAGAAAATGCTCAGAACAGCAGCAGATACCCTCTGCCCTCTCAGGCTGCTGGAATGATGGTTCACTGCGCTCTGCAGTCATATTCCATTCCCAGAGACGTGCCCACTCCCTGTCTGGTCCAATAGAATGAACTTCCAGAAAGCTTCTAGATGCTTCTTACTTCTCCTCTAGCAACAAATCAATAGTGTTTTCCTGTTCAAGCAAGCGGAAAAACACTGTACTGCAGCTCAGCTTGCCCTAGCATGCTCCAGGTCTACTTTACAGCAGTGGAAATCAATAGATGCTAAACAGTGCCCGCAGACACAGAACTCAGAAAATGAGGAGCTTTCGCTGTCTCGGTCAGAAACCCGTCTTGGCTTACGCACCACTGAAATGCCAGCTCTCCAAATGTCAGCAGGAGCTCTGCCTGCCCCTTCTCCCAACTACACACTAGCACTTCTTGCTTAACTCAATCTGGCTCAAACAAGAGTGCTTCGTAGAAACCCCATCTTGTTTGTCAAAAAGCAGATCCTTCCTACCTGCCCAGTTGGATGGATGGGAGAACTGCTTGCTGCTCTGTACAGTTTTCATCGCTTCTCCAAGGGCTGCGCTGGCTTTCATCCCATTCAAGAGGGAGGAATAGAAGGCATGCACAAACATTTTGGAAGCAGCAACAGGAACAGGCCAGAGCGACACTAGGACACACTGTGCCCCAGCAGCTAGGAATGCCCTTGTCAAGCCAATGACTCCATCAGCAGTGACTTTGCTGTTGGATTCTTGGTAAGAGCCAAGAACCACCAATTTGACAGGAAGCCGCAGATCCAGGACATCAGCTGCTGTAAGCAGAAACTCCTGAAGAGGAGGGCAGTCTGAGATGCTCTCCACATCACTGGCATCATCCTGCATCCGAAGGGATTCTGGGATTGTGTAGGGGTTCCCAAAAGAACTCTTGCTGCTGGCTGGATTGCTGTCAGTGTTGGGAGTCAGGACCAAAGCAGCCAGCTTCCAGGAGACATGGGTTGCAAAATGGACACATTCTGCCTGAGTGAGGGCGCTCATGACCCTCTCTTTTGTTGCTGCACTGCCAACTAAGGGCTGGCAGCCAAGCAACTCAGATACCATATATGCTTCCTCTTCTGCAGAAGGCATAGGTCCCCACAGCCACCGGTCCATAACTGCTGAAGGGAGCTTGGGATTTCCTACGACAGCTGCCATTGAGGTAGAACTGGAGTAAGCAGGAGTATTCTTCCTCGCATGGGACTACAGAAAAAGAGAAAATGGGGTTCAAAGATCTGTTTGTTATGGTGCTGGTAATAAAATATCCTGTGTCTTCATCTCTAAACAGAAGCCTGGTTGTCATAATTACAAAAAAGCTTTGCATTTCTTTAGTTTCTTCGATTTAAATATTCCAACAAACATGTCCACTTGAATTAAGTCAGGATTTCTATCTCCACATCTTGGGTGAACAGATAGCTAAGAATAGAAGCAACAGACTGAGCCCAGGTCCCTTTGAGGGCTGGAGCAGAGCTAGAAGCCTGAAGATCCCAGTTTTCCACCTTATGGGAAGACTACTTGTAATCACTCGCTAACTGGTTTCTTGCACCTGTATTTCAAGGATCAGTATCACCACTGCCAGCGGCATGGTGTCGTGATGTCACAGCTTCAGCGTCATGAGACATTAGGGGCCTTCTCCACAAAGAAAGCTGAAAAGTAGGTAAAGATACCAGAAATGTGACAGGACAGTCAGCTTGCCAAGGAAGCTCAGTATAGATCACAAACACAGGCATTTCTGCAGTCTGCCGTGTAGTTCCACACCCCAGACATGCCACCCTTTAGAGGAGGACACCAAGTGATCCATGTCCCCTGTCCTTGCTGGCACGCCTGGAGCTGTGAGTTTGTGCTGCAAGAACTACATCAGAATCTCCTCCATAGCTGTGGTGCTCAAAGTGCTCACAGGAACTGAGAGTGCCTCGGGAGGGTGGTGTGTTTGTGATTTCTATTCTTGCGCCCAGCGCAGCAGGACAGAGCTGCTGCTTTTTTTCATGTACAGGAACCTGCACCCTACAGCAGAGCTCTGCAAGAGAGATGCTTTAAAGGCAATGTCTGACCTTGGAGCTGGGATTCAGCGACTGGATAGATGGGACTGCAATGAGGCTGAAGCGCTCATAGAGGTACTCGTTGGAGGAACTGCCCTTCAGGAGAGCGAAAGGAATGAGGTACAGTTCTCCCTCCAGAACCAGTATCAGCTGGCGGTGGCGGCCGACAGGCCCACTGGAATGCATCAAACCCTGGGAAGAGAAGAGAGAATCAGTTCAGCCCTTTCACTCCATCAGTGCCCCAGCCTGCACCTCCCAAGCACCAGGCTCTAGTCTGACCCTGCATTAGGTTTGGAAATATCCACATTAGAATTACACTCCGTGTGAACACAGATGCGGTGACAGGCGAACACGCGTTGGCATTGTGAGAGAAGAACCTTCCTTCTTCCTTCCTTTCACCACCATCAGTTAACTACAGCTATGAAATGTCTAGTGGAAACACAGACTTTTGGAATGAGAGAGGTGTAGAAGCAATGTCAGAAAATCCTGAAGTGCAGACACGTCAGATAATCGGACAGTGCAACAGAAAGGAAGGGATTTGTGCATTTTGAGGGTGAATACTACTACTTTTGTGAAGTTTTATATATAGAGCTCAAACACACCCTGGTCCTAACACACAACTCTTCCTCTCCACCTTGCTTGGGGTCTGTCTGGAGCAGACTTCCAGACTGCACTGTACTGACAGCTGATGATTCATTTGAGATGCACTGACCGTATCTGACTAGCAATCAAAGAGTAACAGGAATCCCAAGCTTTAGATCTCAGGCAGCAGCAAAGATGAATGAAAATTACTAAAGGAACAGAAAACCCAGTTCAGTGGTCTCTGCCAAGGGAGCCTGGAGTGAGTCAGAAATGCCGAAAATCCAGGTCAGCTACGAGGGAGAATGTCAAGCCATAAAAATCTGAAGAAAGACATTGAGGTGCTTTTAAAGGCTTCTTGCCATTTGAAGTGGGAACAAAACTGCTGAAGGAGAAGGAAATTTTCCTTTTAAAGGAGTTAAAAATAGTTGCTGACCTGGTGCTGTTTCCCCTGCCCTCCGTACA
This sequence comes from Chloroceryle amazona, assembly GCA_027560015.1. Classification (NCBI taxonomy): domain Eukaryota; kingdom Metazoa; phylum Chordata; class Aves; order Coraciiformes; family Cerylidae; genus Chloroceryle; species Chloroceryle amazona. Next base: position 29,358 of record JANHFX010014985.1, on the reverse strand, counting down.
GCTCTGGGCGCACTCTGCCCACTGACTGCAGACAGAGATGCAGGGCAGGTGCTGACACACAGTGGACTCGGGAGCCTTCCTGCAAACCAGCTCCGCTCCGTCCTGACGCACAGTTTCCAGCCCCGGGGAAGCCTCCCCGGCACTCGCTGCCGGGTGAGCCAGCACGTGTGCTCTGCAGCTGAATTCTCCAGCCTCCATCCAGCCGTGCCTCGCTCTGCAGAGCCCGAGCTGACAAGCATCAGCTTCCCACCAGGACAGTTGTTGCTTCCCAGAAATGTTTTCTGTATTTGTTTGTGTGGTTTTTCTAATGCATATTCCATTTCACTGCTCCAGGAGCTTCAGCTGTCAGCAACATAATCAGAGCATCTGAGTATAGTGACACAGGCCTAGCAGTATTATTAATTTCTGTGTAAAATCCCTCGAGTTTAACACTGTTTCCCCTCACAATGGCTGTATGTGCATTACAGAAACTGAAGTAAAATTGTAAGGATCATTTGTTTTTCGTGTGTCTCCAAGAATTCATTTTAGGGTGAGCGCTAACAAAAAAATAAACTCTTCAGTGAGAAAAAGAAGACCATGAACCATCAAGCACAAGAACATGTGGTCTACTTCACAGCAATGATACTGGCTACACCGGTGATTTGTCATGAAGGCAGAGAAGTCTCTGCTCCATTGCTCACGGGTAGCATGGCTGTGCAGGGTTAGGGAGGCTTGGCTTGGCTGGGTCCCTCACTTGCAGCTAGTGCCAGTATAACTGCAGGCTGCCAGTGCAATGGGACTGCCGAACCACACACAAGACCTGAACCGCATCTTCTCAGTAAGCGGCTAGTCAGGACCCTGTACCTGCTAATGCTGCACTCTCTGAAAGCCCTGCAGTATCCTACTGGAGCCAGCTGTGGGCCTCTGACACCTGAACCTGCCAGACAGTGCTCAACCACAGTGCCCAGCTCACCGGGAAGGAGAGAGGCTCCTGGAGGTCCCCACAAAAAACTCCTCCTATTCTGTCTTACATATTTACACTATGTGTAGGCAGGTGTCAGACTCCCAGGTGAAGCTTTCTCAAGAACAGTGCAGGTGATGACAGAGAAAACTCACCAGCAGGGCTGACCTCCTTGCCCTGCAGAGGATGTACATGCCGCCTCTAGAACAGAAGGCCCCTCTCTCCAAGACTCACAGCGTGACTGTGGCATTGCAGGCTGGCAGAGCTAACAAAGGTTGTGCCTCTGCAGCAGAGGTGACTTCTGTGGACAAGCCTAAAGTGTCCAAACAGCCTTTAAAGTAACCCAGAGCAGAGCTGGTTTTCCCTCTCACACGACAGAATCACCATACTTTGATCTGCTCATTCAGCTGGATACAAATTGAGAAAAGAATAATTCTCGACTGAGTGACATTAACTCTTCTAACTAGAGGTACTGCAGAGATAGAGACAGGAGTTTTCAGTTTATCTTTCCACTGCTCACTGAGACTGGGATGGGGACACACCGCTGCTCCCGGCCTCCGCCCAGGCCAGCCAGGGCTGCTGCAGGACACTGCACCACGCAGCTTCCCTCTGCCCCTGCCATCCCTGGGACCCACCAGCGTGGAACGCCACTGGGGCAACCCCGGTGCAACTCCACCACGTGCAAGGCAGGACCCCAACGGGACAAGCACTGGGACACTGGCAGTGAGCCACGTGGGCTGTGAGCACCTTGACCAGCCCCAGCAGCAGCTCCCACGCCTGTCTCCCTGCAAAAGCACCAGCCCCTGGGATTGAGAGCGCGCTCGTCTGGCCACAGCTGGTTACCAGCATGGCTGGGGTGGGCCAGTGGTGCTGCCAGGATCCCAGTACTGCTTTTGCTCTCCCCTGACCTATTTGTCCCTAGACAGAGCTGCAGAGTTTCCAGTCACTATTAGTGAATGAAGGATACACTTCCTGCTTAGCTCCATCAGAGGTGTTATTCTGTGGCAGCTGACTGGAAGGGGTATCAATAGCAACATCCCTTGTTTCCACCTCCCACCACACACGGTCTCACCATCTGGGAAGACCAAGTGAAAATCACCACTCCAGATAAAATCCAAGCTGCCTATTTTTGCTTTCCCACATTGATTAGGGATTTTGGTAAATGAATGTCTACATTCTTCCATGGCAAAGACTTACTCCTTCCATAGGCCCTATCAATAAGTCGTAGAGTGCACGGAGCGGGGGTTTGGTGAAGGAATTCTGCCTCCTTGGAAGAGATGATGTTCCATCCTTAACAGGAGACATGGTACTGCTGAACAGACTGGTCATGCTCTGACAGCTCCTGTGGGCAAAAGGTAAGTGAGGTTAGTTGCAAAAATCTGAGGTCCACTACAGGCTGCCCTGACTCCAAAATGCTGATAATGTGCCAGTCCCAGTCCACACAGAGGACTCTGCTCTGTAAGGTGCCTTATGACAGGGCTTTATTCTCCCCTTCAGCTTTACACCACAAGGAACAATGGCATTAATGGCAGGGTGATCCAGATGCAGACAGCGCTGTACACTGCTGTGGAGCTTCCCGACAAACTCAACCGCCTGAACTGCTGTAATTTAAAAATGCGAAGGGAAGCTGGTGCCAAACACGCTCAACCTCGTGCATTTCCAGTGCCCTGAGCCCTGTGCTCAAAGCACACCCTCTAGCCTATCCTGCCTCATCCACCAGTCTAGAAGGGCAGGGACATTCCACTGCTTGGCTGGGCACCAGTGTGCACTGGGGCTTTCGGCCCCAGCGCAGCAGCCCTGCCCTCCAAGCGGCAGCTCTCTGCCAGCAGACGGCACTCGCCAGCCTCCGTGCCTCTCCGACCCGATCCTAACGCGCTAATTTACTGCAGGGAGCGGGGGCTCGAGTACTCTCATCAGCAGAGCCTCCTTCATCTTGGTTTCACAGCCAAGCAGCTCGAGATTTATTCCTTCACCACTTGGATTGCTTTTTATTAGAACAAAACCAAGGGAGTATTATAAATCTTTCACATCTCTTGCCTGTGTGTTTGTGTACACAAAGAGTGAGAAAATCCATAGGGGGAGGATGGACAGAGATCTTTTGTAACAGGCAGCGCAGACCTGGAGCTCAGGCCAGCCCACTCCCTTTCCCCCCAGCCCAGCGCAGACAAATGGCTCTCCAGGTGGCTCGTCAGGCACCTGAGTCCAGTGATTTTGATGTGACAAGAGGGAGGCTCTTGAATGTTTCGGTCTAATGCCCCTTCTACAGAGCACTAGCACTGCCTTCTGGGGTGCTGCGCTGATCTGGCTACCTTGCTCTCGGTGCAGAGGGGTCCCTTGATTTCTGGAGCAGTAAAACCCCTCATGTGGAAGCCTCTGCACAGACTACGCAGTGCTGCTTATTTATAACCCTTTGTGTAAGGCACCCTGACCTGCAGCAGCCCAAACTGGGACTCGACTGCCCTGCACGCACCAGCGCTAACTCTGCTTCCGCCCTTTGTCTCGGAGATGCGAGAACAAAGCACGATTCCACAGCAGCCTCACAGGAAGGCGGTGAAGTCCCATTCTGAGCAAACCCTGAGCCCAGACGGATTTGGTCTACACCAGTCTGGCTCTGCTTGCCCAGGATGAATGTGGCAGGGCCTGGGCAGGAGGGAGGGGTTCATACCAGAGTCAGCACAGAGCTGCTCTTGCCTGGGCACTCTTTAGGACTCTGGATGAGTCAAATACTTGCTCCTGACCAAAGACAGCCATTCGGGAGGGCTGGGGGTCAGACCTGCTGCTGCAGTGGTCTGACAGCCTCAGGCTGACACACATCAGGCCTGTCATTCTGCAAGTCTTGCACAAAAAGACTCTTCCTAGAGATACAGCCCCAAATCCACATTCAGGGGGGCCTTGACACGCTCCTAATACCAAGCTATGGGAAGCTCTAGAAAACATTCAGATATAAGCTCCCTGTGGCTGCTTCTGAGGATCCGCAATTATCTCCAGAACCCACCAGTGGTTGCACAAAACCCACAGACCACCCAGCACTCTCTGTGTGGTCTGTACTTGGGCAGCTACAGTGCTGCACCCTGCATGGTGGAGAACCAGACAGATAAGATTCTCCAGACACTGCGTTCCTATCTGCCTTCCAAAAACCTCGCTTCATTCTGGGCCAGTCAGCATCCCTGGTACCCTCCTGGCTCCCCATCCATTAGGGAATAGCCGGTCCTCACTGTGTGACAACATAAGCACAGCTAACAGGGCCAAAATCAACACAAAGGCAGGGTCCCACAACAAGAGAACGGGTGCATGTTCAGACATCACATACGGTCACCAGGATAAAACCCTGAGCAAAGTGAGGTGAAACAGTATCTTGGCAATGCTCCATGTGAATTTTAACCACCTTCTGCTAGACTCCTCTGGCTGGATTCATACTGAATTTACTCTTAGTGGGGCACTGAGCTTGCTCCAGAAATCTCCAACTATTCCTGTAGGACCAGCCATGGATCCTGAGCACGATGACTCTGCTGGCAAAACCAAGCTCTTTGTAATTGTAAGGGGAGCCAGGAGACAGCATAAGGGAGTTTGCATCTCAAGTTATATTGCTCCTTACCTCCCAGTTTGCCTTTTACAAATTCTCCCTGTGTTGCACTGCAAAAATTGCCCCCAGGGATCTATTTGTTACCCTCTGAGCAGCGCCAGGGCTGACTCGCGTGTCTTCTGCAAGTGCATGGAAGGAGGACTAATTGTATTGCCGTGATGGCAGAGAGGCCAAAGACCAGGTGGGGGTCTGTATTCAGGTACAGGCAGCGGTCAAGTCCCTTGCTGGAGCAGAAGATGACTAGCAGGGAGGAAATTAGATCTTAATCTGGAGACCCAACAAAAGGCTATGAGCTCTAAGGAGCAAAGAAAAACAGAAGCTGCGTAAGACATGAGCAGCTGGGACTATCAGTGGCATGCACAGCTTAAACAGCTATTGCCCAGTACTGCAATCACTGCAGCTTCCCTTCAGTGTTTCCTGTCTCCTCCACACTCCATTTCTTCTCAGAAGTTCCTTAGCTGCCAAACCCCAACATTTTTGCTTTTCTAAGCAGAACTGCTAAAAACCATACTATTCTCTCCTTAAAAACCAAGTTACCTGATGACAACAGCCAGAAGGTACCCATTCCAAACCAAGGGCTTCCTTTCAGTCACCCACTTGTTGCCAGACATGGATGGCTCCAAACTCCCAACATCTCCAGGGCCTCATTTTCTAATGTGGGTTCCTTAACTGCGTGTGCAATTCCTGTGCGTGAGGGAACTTGCACTGGCCCCAGGCCATGCAAACTCCCTTGAGGACTTCCAGCATTCAAGCACAAGATGTGAACATGCATTCAGGCCCCACATGAGGAATGCAGGGCCTGCCTTGGCAGTAGGGAAGACAATCTCTTATTCTCAGCTCCAAGCAGGACCTACTTCTCTTTGTCCTTTGCACTTCAGAAGCCAAAGCAAACAAACACCATACCTTCAATCACTGCCTGCAAACCACAATTTTACCATCCTCTGAAGCACTGCAGCAGCAACAATCCACTCAGTGCTGACCTACAGCTACACGAACTGACTCCAGCACTGGCTGGCACAGAAGCCATTGCACAGAGAAGGTGAGCTAGAGTCTGGAGCTGCAAGATCACAGCTTATGCTCTAGCCAACCATCTAATTCTGCTGCTTAACCCAAGTCTAAGAGCTCACAGTTCCTGTTAGAACTCTAGGCCAGTGCACAGAGATGTCGCCTGCTCCCATTTTATTTCCTAACCTGCTCGCTTCCATGCAGATTTTCATCTGTTTCCTTGCCAAAGCTCCAGGGCTCTCACAAAGATGTCTCCTTGCTGTGCCAGGCTTGGTGTGCTGCATGCCCTGAGCCACACCACTCTCTACACAGCTTAATTATGAAGAACCACACAGAACAGCAAAAGGCCAGGTAATGTTTTCTCTTGTGCCCATTTAGGCTCTGCAGTCTCCAATTTGATCACCTATGGGACTAGAGGAGACATTTAAGTCCAGGAGGTATTCAAAGGCTTGGGCAGGACCACAGCATCTACCCTGAAGTCAGGGCTCTGCAAGCCAGGTGCAAACCAGATGTGGCAGTGCATTTTCTCCCTGAAATCAGGGGGGCATTCTCCTGTCCTTCTAAGCCCAATGAACTAGCAAACCATCTCATCAGTTCTGGGCATCTGCCTGTTTGATCCCAAACTAGCAAGTATTCATAGTTCACCATCAATGCAGCAACTTGAACAGATCAGCGTGTGGATTCTGGAAAGGGAAACGGGACAGTTGTTGGTGCCAACAGGCAGCTCCCAGTTTCATGGGGATGCTGTTACAGCTCACAAGCTCCAGTGACGGCTCATACCATTGCAGGCTGAGCACATTTTCTTTTCCAGCTGAGAAAGGCCTGGGGTATCCTGTGCTCGCAATCCACGCTGGAGCGCAGATCTAGCCAGAAACCCCGGCTTGCATCATGCAGCTGCTCTCCACGGGGGGAGTGGTAACACTGGAAAATTCTGTCTTCAATTTTCTTTTGGAGTGCTTGCCATAATCAGCACAGTTATGTGAAAGACTGAGATGTGAGCAAGTTGTAAGAGGCAGAAAACGAGTGAGGACTGTGCAGCTATTGCAGAGTCCTGTGACTCCGGACATGCAGTGTATTTCCAGCTAACTCACATAACAGTTAAGATCAACAGAAACAACTTTTTCCATATTAACTGTGTAGCAGAGACCCTCAAGAACCACACTTCATAGCCAGCAGGGACACAGAGTTCCCCAGCAACTGCTCCAATAGTCAAAACCAGCACTTGGCCAGGAGAAGACCAATTTGAAATGATGCCCCTCAGGACATTTGAGTCTGTAGAAGAAAAACAAACCCCCACCAGGCTACACATCTGGGGAAGGCCACCAGGCACCCAAAGCTGCTGGGCTGGTTGCCCATGTCACACACGAGGCTGTAATGGATTCTCAATCCCATCAGAAGGAAGATGCAGGGACGGAGATGAGGGAAGGAGAAATTCTTAGTGCACCATGTGAACACAAAAGAAAAGGACAGAAGGGGAATCCTACAGGCCCCTCTGCTCAGAAGAGGGGAGTGCTGCACAGTACTAACAGACAGACCTTATTCCTAAGAGAGATGCTTAACGATCCCTGGAAATCCACGCTGTGAAGAGTGGATGGCTCCTGCAACCGTAAAGGACAGTATCAGTTTGCTGTTGTGTCCCCACAGCTGGGGGCAATAGGAAGACCATGAGCAACGGCATCGGCTCATCCTAAACCTGCAGTGTAGAGGGAAGCCCATCACCAAGACATCTCATTCTGCTTGCTGATCCCCATAGGGCAGTGATGTATTCTCACCTGTTCAAGTGGTTGTTCCTGCTGACCATCCTCAGGAAGCCAGTTGGGTCAGTCATTGAGTTCAGCTTGTTATTCATCTCCTCAAACTGTTGGTCCATGATATCCCCAGCTTCACTTTCAGTCTCGCTACTGGCACAGGCTCTGCAGGGGCAACAGTGGGGTGAAGGAAGGTTAACTTTTGGGTTCCTGACAACTTGGAGCCTTTGCTCAAGGGCACATTTTCCAATAAAGAGCACATGAATTAAATTAATGCACAGCAAATACTTGTGAAGGCATGTTACTGTATGGACCACAGGATATCTTGTAAGCATACTTCCAGGTCAATATAATTCAATAAACTGAAAGAGTAAATCCTGACAAAAGCCAATCACTTCATGAATGCTGAAATGGGGCTATCTGAATAACAGTCATAAGGAAAAAAATAAAAAGGTTGTCAACAGCAGCCTTCTGCAAGTTCTTCCTCCAGCTGCAGGCATGCTTAGGTTTGGGTCCTGGCACAGTTTTGAGTAGCACTCACAGTGTGCATTTGGACCTCCTCAGAAAGGCAAAAATCTTGAGGTCACAAACCCACTAGCTCTCCCTAAGAGAAAGAAGTCTGTCCCAACACAAGTTCAAGAAGGCTTTATAGTACCTCACAGTATTTTTTTGCAAGTATATGTTATTTGTCAGCTTAATTAGACCATCTGAAAGGAACCATTTCTAGCAGAAAGCAAAGGCTGCAGCATGGAACTGAACACCACTATGGCAAAATCCTGATGACACATCCCATGACAACATCCCATTCCTCTCCAGGAGCAGAAAATGGGAAGATGTACCACCCTGGAGACACGGCAGTACCTGTAAACACACTTACAGTGTCATGGAGAGGCACTTAAATTTGAACCCCAAAGCACACAACTACAGTGCACTTAAGCAATCTATGAACTGAGAAGTCAGAATCAAATAAAAGTTTTCACATGTGTGCCACACAGACGTAAATCCCTCTGTTCTTTGCTGGTAGGCAGTGAACAGGTTCCAGGGCCTGCAGATGACAGCTTCTCCTGGGGGTCTGGTGAGCTGGAGCACGGTGACAGTCAGCAATGCTGTAGGGAAGCTCTCGAGCCATGTGGGGAAAGAATTCCAGAGCAGAACAACGTTCACCCACATGGAACCAAGATTTGTTTGTTTAACTCCCTGCAAAGAATTTTGAACTGGGGAAGAGCTTCTGCCTGTGATCACATCACACCAGCCCAATGATCTCAGAGACAAGCATTAATCACAGAATCCTTAACCAAAAACATACCACTACCATCACCATGAAGAGAAGAGGAAGCTGACACCACAGTAAATTAAAAATTCATCCCAGAACCTAAAGACTGAAGGACTCCCTCTGCCAGGAGGATCATCTGTGGCGACAAATGGTTAATGGAACTGAAAATAGTATCTGTAAATCTGTTGCATGAGATGTAACTGCAGATTTCAGTTGTGTATATGCACATTTGCAGGTAACATTCAACCATCAACATGTGGAGATAGCTGTAACATTCTGAACCACACAACCCTGGGGCTTTAAAAGAAGGGTAGATGGAACCAATTCAGTCTGGATTTTTTTGCCCTTCTTGTCCTTCCTGTCAGTATTCACACCTTGGAGGGAGTGACTCTGTTCTCCCAGAACGAACAGAGCGCTCATGGTCCATATGCACATACAAGACAGAACTGGATGAAGCATTAACCTCCAGACACATCTGCAAAATCCAGGAAACATGAAGGCTGGAGGGAGTAACTTCTGATAGTTCTTTTAATGGGAACCACACAAATCATTTTCAAGCAAGACTTGGAACATGCAAATTGGAAGGTGTGACTGAAGCTAACAGAAGCAGAAGTCTCAGAACAGATCTTTTGTAAGAACCCCAAAACACTACACACCACCACCACCAGAAGATAGGCCATTTTTTAAATGCACTGTTTGTATGTTTGCAATAATTTCATTATTATGATCATTTGGATAGCAGTGTTTATGTGCTTGTAGCTTCTCAGGTCTTTAATATGAAGGAAGCCACTCCTCTGTGTATGTCTGTTCTCTTGTGTTTCGAGTACTCATCTGGCCTTTGCTCTTTCTCAGAGTACTTAATAAAAAACCCTGGACTAATAAGCAGTTGCTAAGTTGCTCACAGTGAAATGAATAATCCAACCAGCTGTAAAAAATATTTATTTCCCTTCAGAAAGCTACCTTTACAATTGTAAAAGGTTGTGCATCTTCTCAGAAAGTATAAACCCAAAACACACCCAAATGAGACACAACTGCAAATCCAATACATGCAGATGTGGGAATACTGGAGCTGAGTCGGCTGTCACTACTGCTTCTGGTTTCCAACTGTCTCAGCTTTACTAGTTAAGCACAGAGCCATCTCAGCAGCTTGTCTTGTTTACAGAACTCCGCGGACACAATCCTGCCAATGCCCTTGTGAGACTGGGTGGGTGATCTCACAAAGTGACAAGCTCAGGTCGAGCTCAGGACAAGGAACGGGCCCGACCCGACTGCTGACCACAGGCTCGCTGTGCCAGCTCCACCAACTGTGGTTGCCGACAGCAGCGACTCACCTGCTCGTGATCAAAATCTGTTACAGATAGCAGTGGTATTTCAGGAACGCTCACAAAGTCAGCGTTAGCCCGACTGCTTCCCCACATCCCCTGTCTCGCTGGATGACCAAAGCTCATCCTCTCACAGCAACACTAAATGCTCAGTGACCCTCCAAAGGAATTCCCAGACTCCAATGTCATGCTCAGATAAACAGGATCAAAAACCACGTTCACCAGACATTTTCAGAATAGCAGTATAGATTTTTTCAAATCATTTTATATCTTGTATCATGGCATACAGATAATGTGTCATGGTTACAAAAATGTTTGTAGACAGCAGCGGAAGAATCATAAAGGAAAACTGTTGTGCTGCTACCTCAAGGGAACAAAAGCCCTCAGGAGAGAAATTAAACCTCAGACCCATGCCTTTATCTATCTCCTGGCTGAAAAACCACATGGATCACTCTGACATCGCTTCCCTCCTCGGAGAGTAGGGCAGCGAAGCAGGAGCATGCTGTCCATTGCCGCCGCTCAGATATTTATGTAGCAAGGTTCACTCGCAGCAGCACGCGAAGCTGTCTCACATCCTTTACCCCATACGCTTCATTCACCAAGAATGAACGAGAACAGGGACGTGCCCAACCCTGCTTTTCAGAGAGAAGCATTCAGAGAAGAACTACTTGTAAATATCAGCATAGAAAGTATTTTCATAATCAATATATCAAACCAGATACCAGGAGAGATTAAGTATAAGTAAGCAAAAAAAGCTGGTTTGTGATCAATCCATAGGATAAAAAAATATGAGGAAACATAGTTGTGGGACCTATCTGAGTAATGGATGGGAGTGAGGTTCCTCCCTCTTCTCTGAAATTCATCAGATAGATTAATTCACTGTAAATTATTTACTTAGTTACAGCCACAAGGGAACACATGTGGAGGGGAGGTGGAATTCCTCTGGTATTTGCAGTTTTTCATAAGTAAACCTTTGAAAGGGAATTAATTAGACTGGAAACTGTTAAGTAGGATGGAATTTGCCCATGTACATTCAGACACAGCACCTGCCTCCTCATCCAGTCTATAGATTCATTACCCAGCCAATGGGTTCAAATCTTATTTGCATGTGCATATAGATTTACTTGGCAGAAAAACAGCTCTGGATACAAAAATAAAGCATTTTTTTTGTTGCTGCAGTGAAAATCTGCCCCTGCTCTGACTCTCAGTTCTCAGACTTCTTGGCCAAGTAGCTCATCCCAGACTGCTACAAATTGCTTCCATGTGGGATATGGGGATCCAGGGTGTTAGACCCTCCTCCCCAACTTACCGGGTATAGTAGGAGTCCACACCCAGAGCCTCCCGCACGCTGGAGATGTACTGCTCCAGCGCCGAGTTCGTTACAGTCTGCAGGCTCACGCTGCTGGCCTCGTGGAAGTCCCCGGCATTTTCCGTCAGGCTGTCACCCAGATAATACTCATGAAATTTCAGAATTCCTGCAAGGCACCAGAATCACACGGTTATTTCTGCAGGGCAGGAATAGTGCTGCCAGCCGCTGCCTAGGAAGGTGGTGCAGCCCCTAGCATTTGGCACTTCCAGTGCAACTGGGGCAAAGCTTTCCATGCCGTGTCTCCACGGGGCTTTTCCAGCACTCGGCATTACAGCCTTGCTTTTAAAATCTGTTTTTGTACTTTGCAGATGATGACTCGAATGTATAAATGCAGAGCAGTGCTTTAGATGCTCGGAATGCATTTGCTATTGCAGCACTCTCATATAAATTATAAACCAGATCTTTCGTACAAGCACCTACCAGAGTAATTCGTATTTCAATAGATGCACTTGAAAAAATAGCTATTAGCAGCCTCTGATCACGTAAATTGAACACACGAGGCTCAAATGCTGAACGAGAGTGTTATTACTACAGCAGAACCTCTCACACCACACAAAGGTTTTTCACTTCACTCATATGCATGAAAGTACATTATATATAAAGAAAGAAAAAGATTGATTAATGCATACTAAAATATTAAAAGATAGCATTTCACAATGGGTAAACCAGATAAAGGACACTCTCTGTTTTGTTAAGAATTCAACCATTGCTGCAGATAAAACCTTCCTCCACTCAGACTGGCATATCCATCCTGATATAATTAATTCTACAGCCTGTGATCAACAGTAAAAGGCTGCTCTGGGTGCCCTGTTTGCCTTGACAGCATAAATTATTAAACCAGTTAAGAAGAGCAGAGGAATGAAGAATAAAGCAACCTCTTGTGCAGCAACAGCAGCAAATACGGAATCAGCGAAGGGGCTCTAGGGGTACTATCTCAAGCAGGGTAAGGAGGATCTGGGGCTGCCACTGAACCTTCTCTCTCCGTCAGCACTAACTAAACAAAACAAGGTCACTGTGGCTGGGCCGGAGTCATAGGATCATAGAATGTTTCAGGCTGGAAGGGACCTCATCTGGTCCAGCCTCCCTACACAAGTAGGGACATCTCTACCTCGTCACTGCTGAAGAGCTCAGGTGGAGCCCGTGAAGCACCACGGTCCCTCTCCTTCCCAACACCTGACAGGGCCAGCAAGGAGGCAGCCACAAACCCAAGTACAAGACCCAGTTTAGACAACGAGGAGACTGCTCGTGAAGCCTAGTGGCAAACCCTACACTTCTGATCCATATATTTTTAGAAAGCTCAGCTTGATATTAGTACTATAGAATCACTGGCATTTTCTTGTGCAGACTACAGGCCTGATGAGCCAGTTAGCGACCGGGTGCATAGCAGGACAACATCACCATACACTTACACACGAAACATTGCACAACACCCCCCAAAAGTGTATCTTCCGATCGCTGTGGTCTCATCTGAAGCCAGGCATGTGTGGATGCTTGCTTCCCTCACTGACGCATTTTTGGTGCAATCTAAACAGTGCTTTTTATCTCTTTAGCTTTGTCATGGTGAAGGGCTGCAATTATTAAATTATATCCAGAAAGAACTCATGAAAATTTACAGTCATCACTTTATTAGATAATGAACAACAGCTGTCTGGAAAAAAAAAAAGCAATCCTCTTCAAATTAATCCTCCTTGCTCATCTGTGATAAGTGTTTCCACATTCATATGAGGAGAATTCAGAGGATCAGGCAGTTCAATGGCATATCAGGAAGCGGGGACACCCTTGTTTTCTGCAATCCACTTCAGTGGATAAATGTCAAAAGCTTTTGGAAGGATAAAGCACAGAAATATAATTAAAGTGGGGATTCTTATGCATAGACAATCCTCACAAAGCCAGCATGCTTGGAATCTCATTACTGCACTGCTCTGCCCTGTGGGAAATAGATACATATTGGAGGTTGAAAAATGGAAATATTAAACACGTGAAACATTTTCATCTTCAGGTGAACACCAAAGCCCTGATTAAGCACTTCTATGTGATTTTGCTGCAGCTATGCCATAGTTGTCTATTCAGCTTTAAAGTACTAGATGAAAAGGATTCACTCTGGTCCCGGATTCATTCCTAGCTACAGATGGTGCAATTCGCCCTTTGCAAGGTTTGTTCACAGGCTCTCATCTCCAAAAAGGACCTCACCTGCCCCAGGAGCCAGCAGCCAGCTGTACAGATAACCTGCAGCCAGTGAGTAGTAGAGAACAAGTCCCCTCTGGCCATTCACTGTCTCCAAGACCTGGTCAATGGTCACTGGAGAATAGGGATCAGAGTCCTGCTGCCCAGTTTGACGTTCCACAAGCAGGTCAGCAAATGCCCTTGTTCGTCCTCTCTCTGCTACTGCCAATGCTTCATCATGGTGACCTGAAAACAAAAAGCCAACTCACAGTCCTGACACCAACATGGTCTGCAGCGCAATGTCCAGGAACAGAGGCAGCTCGATCCCAACCCAAACTAAAGCCTGGGCAAGCAGGGTCATAGCACTTATTTCTGGAACGTGTAGTCTCCGCGTTGGAATACAGTCCCACAGATCATCTCGGCTGCAGGCGATAACACAACAGGTGGGAAAACGAGACACAAATGAATGGAGGAAGCAAGAGAGAAGATCCAAAGGTGCCTGAAACCCAAAGCAGGACACCCTTATTTCTGTCCTGGCAAAGAATTCTACCTGCAGTGCTGCACTGGACAGATGAGGAGCGAAGGATGCATCATGAACTATCTCCCCACAACTTTGGTTGAACTCTTGGCATGAGCTTGGAGTTCAGACTCAGCATAGGATGGCATCTCTTACCGAGGCTGACAAGCACTCTCTGCAGGGCCTGATAGGAGGATGTCTGCAGGTCGAAGAGGGACAGCTTGTAGTCTGTGCTCAGCTGCACCTCGTGTCGGATGGTTTCAAACAGTGCCGAGGCCCGGTACAGCTGGAAGAGACAACAGCCACACTGACTTCCTTAGACACAGCACAAAGCACTGGCTGGGAGAGCAGGAGGACCCAGGGCCAGTGTAACCCTCAGGCTGCCTCAGACAGCCCCTCGGGACAGCAGTGCTCCTGGCAGAGGATAGGTGACTTCAGATGGAGCTGAAGGCACATGGGCCTGAGTCGGCTCAGTGCAATATACACCCCTCCCCACCACGCACCAGCCATTTCCTCCCCTGGGGACAGGAGTGACCCAAAGGACTCAGAGGACACAAGCTGGCCAGCATGGGTCAGACTATGGGATACCTGGTGCTGAGACTCCTCCAGGTTCCCACTCGCCCAGAGAGAAAGGCCAAGGCCATGGCGGATTTTGGCTTCATCTTCTCTGCGTCCCAGCTGCTCTGCCAGCCTCAGTCCTGGAAAGAAGTCAGAGTGAGAGAAGACCAAAGGGGAGATGGGGCTTTGGCAGCACTTCTTTCTCCGCAGCCCAGGGGGCTGCCGGCTCCCGTGGGCTCCTGTGGCAGGCAGGGACAGCTGGGGAGCTGCCAAGTGGTGGGATGATGAGTAGGGCGGCGCTGGCGCCAGGCAGCTGCTGCCGACACTCCCCTTGGCACCAGTGTGAAAGGTGCCTCATCAAGACAGACACTTCCATGGACCAAGACCTCCTTAAGTGAGGTTGAGGTGCAGTCCTCAGTAAGCCCCTATCAGGAAGTTTGACTTTTAAACCTTAGAAGCCACACAAACAAAATCACACTGAACTGCCAAACGCTGCCAGAAAAGACACCTCCTGCCACATGACTGGCTCGTTTCCCATCGGCTCTCCCCAGCCTTCTGGCAGGCTCCACATAGTGTACGTACTGAGACAGGGAAGAGGGCAGGGTCCTGGCATGAGTGACCTGGAGCTTGTTTCACTTCCAGCAGCACCTTCTGTGTCATGCCCCCGTTCACCCTGCTCCAGACTTCTTGCCTCCATGGGCCCCGTGACAACAGGGATGCCTCCTCTTAGGCACCTCGGGTTCCACACAGATGGGAGAGTGGGGGCCCTGGCCATGACCAGGCAGCTGCGCGGCAGCCACTGGCATTCGCAGGCTTTTCAGGAATTCTGCATCACACCAGGAGAAGGAGCTGTATTTAATTTCTCCCCTTCCAAGTTAATTGAATTCCCTCGTCATACTGGAATCCTGCCAAGGGCAGTTTCAGGAAAACCTGACTAACTGACTTAATTAATCCTTCCGCTTCCAGCTTCATACACTCCAGCTACACTGCTCATCTCCTCCATCAGAGAGCCACCACCTTGAACAGATGTGGCTTGCATGCTGGAATCCCTTGCAGCAGCACAGCTCACAAGCCAGCACTGGCCCCGGTGCTCGGCAGCATCAGACAGCTTCTGGACACTGAGGGCTGAACTTCCCTCACCTCCCTGTCAAACACAACTTGTTTTCAGCTCACAGCTTAGAGGACACTCACCCTCAGTAGCAGAAGAAAAAGCCAGGTGGCCGTCAGCAAGACACACATCAGCTCGAGACCTGCTCTCAGGATCAGAGAGACTCATCATGACCCGATGCGGTTTTCCCAGAGCCAGATCCTGGAGTGCAATGCTTTTTACAGAGAGGGTTTACACTCTCTAGGGTCAGGCACAATCTCTGCCAGATGTGGCCTGGGTTCAAGCTCAGAGCTAGCTGAGATGCCCCAGGAAGGCACAGGTCATGCTTGCAATGCTTTGTCTACAGGACACCAGGAAGACTCCGACTGACCTGATGTGCTGACCGCCACAGCCCTCCTGGACACTGCTCACAGATGCTCAACAGTAGCTATGGATGTCTGCAAGAGCTTTGGTGTGAAAGGCCCCTGTCAAACACATCCTCTCAGTATCTCACCTCTTACCATGTCTTCAGGACTCCCCTCCTATCCCCCGGAATCTACTGCTGCACGCTGTGCTGCGTAGTTCAGCCTCTTACCTTCCTGCAGGTACATCACAGCCTGAGAGTAGTTCTGCAAGGCATGATGAGTCCTCCCCAGACTGCTGTAAGAGACAGTTTTGGCTACGAGGTCGTTCATTTGTGCCGCGATGCTGAGGTGCTGCTCCTGATAAACCACCGCCCTCTCGTAGGTGCCCAAGGACTCGTAGGTCAGCCCCAGGTTCCCGTAGGCCCGGCCCTGGCAGGTGGGGTTGTTGGTCTCCTCCGCGATCTGCAGGTCTAGCTGGTGATACTGCAGGGCCGTGTCGTACTCTCCCATCTGCTGGTAGACCCCGCCAAGGCCACAGGCAGCATCGCTCTCCAGAGCTCGGTCCTTCATCTCTCGAGCGATGTTCAGCTGGCGCTCCAGGCAAGAAATGGCCTGTTCGTAGTTCCCCAGCTGGCTGTGCAGACTCCCCAGCTCCCCGTAGGCCTGGGCTTTGTTAAATGCCTCCCCCAGCTCGTGTGCCACCACAAGCCTCTTCTCAAAGCATACCAGAGCCTGCTGCAAACTTCCCATAGCCCTACAAGGGGAAAAAAACAGCAGCATTTATTTTGCCATTATTTTCTTGAAAGAAGACGTTTTGCCATTTCCTCTAGAGACCAGCTCCAACCATTCAGGCAGAGACAAACACTCCCCCCAGGAGACACCCCTGGCACCTTTGAATCAACCTCCTTCTGCCACCCTGCAAGCGTCTCAGAGCGACGCCGGCTTCATTATCTGAGCTGGCAGCACAGGCGTCAGCACCCGGAGGACTCTGTCACTCATGTCTGTGCCACAGCCCCGTGGATGTGTGGAATGGCCACCCCCCATCAGCTGCTCAGTGCACCCGCTCGCCCACGCACCTCGCTGCGGCCAGCGGACCACACACGTGCAGCGCTCCTTACCTGTGCCCGTTGCCCAGGCCCCGGTACGCCTTCGCCTGATCCTGCATACGGTTCAAGCTCTGAGCCACAGACAGGTACTGCTCGTAGTACTTTATAGCTTCCTCAAAATCCCCCAGAGCCTCATAACAGTCTCCCAGGTTCCCATACGCTCGGCCCCGATCTAACACAGATTCATTTCCACTGAGCTGCTGCAGCATGGCCAGCTGCTGTTCGAAGTAGCCGATAGCTTCCTCCATGACATTCATGTTCATCTTGGTAATGCCCATGTTACCATAGACTTGGGCTTCTATGCTGGGGTCCTTCAACTTCTGGCCGAGTTCCAGCTGTTCTTCGTAACACTTGAAGGCCATGGTGTACTTCCCAAGCGCCATGTACACTGCAGCAAGGTGACCGTGTGCCCTGCACTCGCCCGGCATATCTCCCAGCTCCTGGTACACCTCCAGCTCTTGTGTGTGGTAACCTAAAGCCTTGTCACACTTCTGTATCATTCTGTATGCAGAGCCCAAGGCTGCATAGGCACTGGCTTCCAGTCTCCTGTCTTTAACATGATGGGCTAAGCTCAATTGCTGCTCATAAAATTTTATTGCACCATTTACGTCTTTTTTACAGACAAAAATATCCCCCAAATTCCCCAGAGCTCGGAATTTGGCCTGGGAATTGTTCAGAGACTGAGCCAGGGACAACAGGTACTTTTGACACTCCTCTGCTTTGCTGAAGTCCATCAAGGCTTTGAAGGCCAGGCCCAGGTTACAATAGGCTTTGGCTTGGCTCAGCTTGTCATGAAGATCTTTCGCTAGGGCAAGATCTTGCTCGTAGTACTTAACAGCTTCCTCGTAGTTCCCAAGGCAGTAATGGGCATAGCCAAGGTTGTGGCAAACTTTCCCCTCCCCTTCCATGTCCTGCAGCTCCGGGGACAAGCGCAGGTACTGCTCGTAGTAAGGGGCTGCCTGCACGTACTCTCCTCGTGAGCAGTGGAAGTTGCCCAGATTGCTGAGGGCTCGTGCTTCACTCTGGATGTCTCGCAGCTCCCGGGCAATGTTGAGATGATTTTGGTAGTGCTGCAGCGCACGGTCATGGGCACCCAGTGCCTGATAGGCAACCGCTAAGTTTCCGTGCGTGGATGCCTGAGAGGCACGGTCGTTCACTTCCATGGAAATCTGCAGCTCCTGCCGATGGTACTTGACAGCCTGGTCATACATGCCGAGAGCATTGTAGGCGTTGCCCATGTTGCCATATGCCCGGCCCTGGGCTGCGTAATCACTTAGCTCCTGAGCTATGGACAGATGTGTCTTATGCAGCCGCAGCGCAGTGTCATAGTCACCTTTCATCTGGTGAATGATTCCTGAAAAATAACAGGATCGAGGTCAACAAAACCATTGCTCCATGCTAACTCTTGGGCAGCACCTTGCCATGGCAGGACTTCCCTGCACCTTGGCCCTTGTCAGCTCATGGCTCAGCCCCTTCCTGAGGCTCTCTACAAGAGGGGGCCCTGTCCCTTCCCCAGAGTGTCCCTGGCATGGCACAGCCCTTCTCAGACAAGCCACTTCCTCACTCCTGCCAGCAAACCCCGGAGAAGGGTTTATACTGCACATGAAGCACATGTTCACCACAACATCTGGACAGTCTGGCCTTACAAAGAGTCCATTTTCTTTTCTAATTATGCTACTTCCCCCCCATCAGTGATACCTGGTGACTCCAGAGCTCGCACTCAACACAAAGCATTTGCATTTGCTTTTCCATTTCAGTCACATCACCTTGTACTTGCTATGAGACACGGGAACAGGAGCTCTGAATCTGCTAATGCTACAACTTCTGCTTCAGTTAAACTCTGTGCTAATAATGTGGCTCCTTAGCAAACACTCACGAACAGGCCTGGAAGGAGCCACTGAAGGAAGCCCTGCAAACACAGATCCCGCAGATTTCACAGTTACTCGATACCTGAAGATGACTTCAGGTCTTTCCCTGCCCCTAAAAGAAAAGGGATTCCCGTTTCCATCTCTGTACCACAATGAACGTGTTGATGGGGAAGAGACATGGAGGGTCAGGAGGCAGCTGCCTTCCCCAGTCAGTGGTGAGCAGAGCACGTTGTCCTCAGGTCCTGCACATCAGCCTCCTCCTGATGTGTGCTTTACAAGAGAAATTTGAAGACAGGCTTTCCAAGTGAGCCTGGAACATCAGAGCTGAAATTTGCTTCCTGAGGCAAATTGGACCTTGCAGATTCATTTTTTAAACTCGTTGGATTGAAAACCCAAGTTCCATTACATCAGCATGAAGCATTCTGGCTGGATTACCTGTATTTCTATCAAAGCAAGTCATTAAAAAATTCTGCTCACTTTCCTACTAACATGAGGCTTCGGGTGAAGGCAATTTAGAAAACACGAGCAGAACAAAACAGGATCAAACCAGCAAACGCTTGGCTGCTGAGAACAGTTTGTTCCTCTCCCCCTGCACTGCAATCCTGATCAAAGCTAGAGCTCGTGGCAGGAGGGACTGGCCCATGGGTGTCTTAGTCCAGCTCCTGGCCAAATCCTTCCCCAGCTCCCACAAGCCTGTGGCTCTCATTGACCAGTGTTAGCTACTGCACTTCTGGCTGATGCATGGCGATGTCTCCCTCGGCTATGAGGGGGGAAAGCGGTGGCAGCAAGGACAGGTTGAACTAGGCCAAGTCACCCCAGGTGAATATTGTGGCCCTTGTCTCCTGTCTGGAGGCACAGCCAGTGCTGGGGCTCAGCGGACAGCCACACTGCCCCGCACAGCAAAGACCTCCAATTTTTGCTGAAAAAACCTGCAATTACAAGGGGTGCAACAGGACCCAAAGCTACATAACTTAGAAACTGAAAAAAACCCAGTCACTGTAAAAACATCTCATTGCTTCAGAACCTCAAAAAGAAGGCACTGCCTGTATCCTTCCCCTGGAAAGAGCAAGAGGTGTCTGAGCTGGACACAGGCAGAACCAGCGCTGTCCAGGGACCCCGCTCGCCCTGCTCTGTCCCTCCCAGCCAGCACCTTGGGATGCCTGGGCTCCAGCATGGGCAGCCAGGCCCTGCCCAGCGACACAACACAGCAGGACCCACCAGAGGGAAAGCCAAACACATGGCTCATGGATAAACCTCCCCTGAAAACCCAGAGTTTCTAGAACAAGGGACCAAGCAAGCTTTTCCTCATCTCCTGCTGCAAATTGGACTGATGAGACACACCATTGCTCTCCACCAGCACCACTCTTTACCTCCTCTGAAGAATCAGGACTGGGAGAGCACTTACCTTGAAGGGAGAGGACAGAAAACAGGTTAAAAGCAAATTTGCATTCATCTGCCTTGATAACTTGTTCTTTGATGAGATTCCTCTTAATTAAGAGTCAGAAAGTAGAAAAGAGGACAAACCGTATTAACAGACGTTAGTGGTGACTGTAGCACAAAGGAACCAAGTGCTACACAACATGTACTGATGAAACCCAGTTAAGCAGTGCTGCTGACACAGAGAAGGATGGAACTATTATGGGGGGGGCTCACGTACCGGAGCAACAAGAATGGGGTGATGAAAATCATCAGTAAACTATGCAGACACGCACTTCAAAGACTAAAAGGGCAGAGAGTCATCATCTGGGAACAAAAAGAGAAGGAGCTATCCATTGAATTGATGTATTTCTGGCAAAGAAAGACAAATGTGATCTCTGTTGGATGTAGAGAGAGAATTTCCAGACCCGATGCTGGTATAGCCACAGAGGGACTTCAACGCTAGAAATTGTTTTCACCATCAGAGTGCCAAGGCTCCAGCACAGCCCTACAGTAGGACAGTGAAGCAAACAAAATGTTACTGTTAAAATGGCACGCAGTTAGTTTCTGAATCACAGTATCTGTATTACATGGCCTGTGCAGTAACAGGAGACTGGATTCAATGTTGCAGAAGGCATCTTCCACTTCTCTCAGATTAACCATTGATTCCCCTGGTAACTAAACTTCTGCAGCTTTTCTGGGAGAGTGCCTGTGGCCAGCAACAACCACTGAGCCCTCTTACCCTCCTTGGATAAACATTTCTGGTAGCACTGGAGATTATTTTGGCAAATACTCGTCTGACTTGACAGAGAAGGAAAAATATTTGGTATGCAAGGTCATTTAGGAAGCCCTAGTGAGTAGACAGGATGCCACAGCTCAGCCTCAAAGCTTAAGCACCCTGAAGAAACTCCACTGAGAGGAACAAGACAAGTCAGTGCACCATTAAAATACCACTGACAACTCAGATGCTGTGTCCACAGGAGTGGTGGATGAAAGATGAGGATGATAGTGAGAAGTCCTGTGCTCACTGTAACTACCCCTCTCCCTGAACAAAGAGAAAATAACAATGGTGGAAGAGTGTCGGGGATGCTGACCCAACCCAGACTCTCTCCCACTGCCACTTCATACTATACTTGAGAATAGATAAGAAAAGGGGTATCTGGGGCTGGAGATAATGGAATTCAAGACATCAACTTCTCCTGCCCCACATGAAGGAGAAGGAAGTAGGAGAGGAAGACGGCAAGTCACACACAGAGCATGGCTTTGAAAACCAAATGGCAGCCAGGGAAGTAAAATTCATACTAAAAGCTACGACAACAGGTTACTGAGACAGACAGTGCTGCCACTCTCTGGAAAGGTTATGGATGGAATTTAACTCTGGACACTATGCCCACCAAAAAGGCTGCCTTCTGTCACAAGCCCTGCTCAAGCAAATTCCTAGAATTTCATCAAAAATTTAAGGTTGGTCCTGGGAAAAGAGAAACCTGGTAAGAGACCCCACACAGCAGCCCCTGGTATGTTTCCATCACCTGCCAGGGGTAAATACAAAGGATGTCCCAGGAAGGAAAGGATCTGACTCAGACTCCGAAATCATCACCTACCAAATATATTCTCTCTTTGTGCATTCCTCAACAGACAAAAATGAGGTTCGTAGATGGATGGGAGATGAAGCCTTCACAGTTCTAAATGTTTTACTCAGCCTCTTTACTGCCAAGAAAGGAGAAAAACAGTGAGCAAATGTTTACCAGGAGATACCCAGGACAAAACCAAGTAGCGTAACAGAGAACAAAGCTGTGGTCTCTTCACACATGGAGCCTGCTGTCACATTATTTTGCTCAAGCAGTCACCCATCTGTTGTGGCACTTAAGGAAGAAGGATCCAGAAACACACTGTCACGTCAAAACATCAGCATTCTGACTCATTCTTACAGCTATAACTATTGACTTCAAAGTAAAAGACAGTCTTCTGGCCAGGCAGCTAGAATACATTCTGGAATGGCACATGAAGGATAAAGCAGAACAGACCAAGACAAGAACCCAGCAGACATGAGGGGAGATGGCCAGAGATAGCCTTTACTGCCTTATGTGGTGTAAAGGACAAAAGTGGCACAACTTATGTTAATTCACAAGCTTTCTTTCCTTAATGAGGAATACAGTCAGAACTGGCTAGAAACCTGTGTACGACACCAGCAAAGTAACCGTAGAAGTTACATCCTGCCTACACAAACCACCAATTTTTCCAATGGCAGCAACAAATCAGTAAGGTGAGAGAGAAAGCGTCAGACTAACATTAGAACAGTCCTTGCAGCTCCTCTGCTGGACCCCCGCAGGTGGTTACAGCAGAAGTCAAAGGGACCTCCATTCTCCCAGGAGCATTAGCCAGTGCAGAACAAACCTCTGCGTCGCGACGGGGTCGCAGCTGCACCACGGCCTCCAGCTCAGACTGAGGGAACACTGCTCTTGACTGAGCCTGCTCTTTTGGAACAAAATACGAACATGCTGAAAGATGCAACAGAGCAGAAGTCTTTCTGAAGCTCACCCCTACGGTGGGAGAACCACATGCCAGCCCCCTCTTCAGCAAGAGATGCAGGAAGGAGGTCTCGGGCAAGGTAGCTAGTCCTTTGGCAACCGGGGAACAGACAGCCAAACATAACCACCATTTTTTGACCCTAATTGCAAAAATACTTATGAAGAAAACACCCAACACCTTCAGACAGCATGCCAAGCACATGACGAAAGGCATAGAAGTTCTCTTGTAACTGCAAAGAGATGCTGAGCACCAAGGGAGAGACTGTAAACTGTGTTTCACTAGTAATCTGAAGTGTCCTCTCTCCATCACAGTGGGAACCCTTAAGAGGGGCACCCTTAGAGGCTGGAAAGCCAGCCTGGCATTTGGAAACACCATCTGCTTTGCAAAGGTTGACAATATGAGACTTCTGGCTAAACTCCACATCTCCTTGTCATGAAGGGCTTGATAACTTGTGACTTGCCCTCAGTCCATTACCTTCTGCTTACCGAGTCACAGCGCGCGTTCTGCCTCCCTGCAGAGCACTACAGCAGCTGGGCTGTGTTATATTCTGTGCCTCTCTTGCTCAGAGTTAGATAGCACACTTCAGAGAGCTTTCCATCTAAATCAGTGAAATGCAAACAGAAAATTTCTGTTGCTTCAGCAAAGAGGCCAACTCTTAACGTTCTGGCTTGGAAACACACATTTGGATCATGGTTATTCTGATGAGGTTTTGTTTTGCATGTAGATTAGATGAAACAGACAATTAAGATGTGACTTTTTAATTGGTACTGGATGCATTTTAAACAACAGCAATAGACTTTCTCAACAAGAACTGCATGTTCTCTTTTTCCAGTATAACTTGACTCTAACAGAGAGGACATAAAAATATAGCCCAATAACAGCTGAAACGTGAGATCCTGCACTCGGAAGCTACGAAAACTATTCTAATACGAAGTGTGGAGGGGCTGAGTCAGCATACCAACTGAAAGTTATATTTAGGCTTAAATCCAACACAAGAAAAACGTTCTCTGCTGCACCAAAACACTTTCCTTTTTTTTTCCTCTTCTAACAAAAATTTCTGGAACTACATGCTGGAAGCATCAATAAATCCAAAGCTGCTGTAAGATTAATAATTATATTAAGATGAATTTTCTAGTCCCAACTTGACTGATTTTGAGCCAGCAAAATGGTGAGAGAATTTAAACTGCGAATACCGTGAAGTTTTAGGAACAACAGCAAGTTGCTTCCTCTCACAGCAGAGCTTGTTTCGTTCTGGCATGAGGCAAAGCAACCACAGCGAGTATCAGGCCTTGCCGTGAGTCGCTAAGACCAGCTCGTCTCACTTTCTCTAACAGTTTGTTGGGGCTTTTTTTACAATGCTGAGCAGAACACAGACAGACTACACCGAGCACACAGGCTATCAGAAGACATATTAAGCATTTTCTTCTAGCAAAAGAGATGAGATCTGGCCCGTGGCAAAGGGCTCACAAAACCAGGTGGAGACGATACAGAAAACCTAAGACACCTTGTCACCAACCACACTGACCTAGGGAAAAGAAACAAAAGCAAGTGACAGCTTCTGTTTCCCCAGATGGCAGTTCCTCAGTTTCCTGGATTTCCTCTATCCCTGTCACAGACCAGTGGATCCCTCATGTTTCTGCATCTCCCCAGGACCAGTCCCACACTGGCAGCAGAGATGGGGGCTGTACTTTGTGCTTCGCTAGCTGCATCTGCTGCTGCTCTCTGCAAAAGCCCTGACATACGTGCTGAAGGAAGCCAGATGCCAAGCTTTGCCCCCTGCCCCTCCTGCCTGCTGGGCGTTCTGTCACACTAACAGCACCGGTATCAATGCTCACTGCTCTCCAACGCTAAGCATGCCACCCCTGCTTTTGCTTCACAAACCTATTTCGCCTCACACTTTTGCCCCTAATTTGTGTAAAGGAGATTCACAACACTAATTAGAAAGCTAGGACTGTTTTGTTTTCTCCAGTTCACTGTATCTTCTTCATTCAGCTCCTGAAGACTTAGCTGTTATGAGAAATTAAGTAATTCATCAAGCCCTTTTCAATTACCTGCTGTTGATAACATCACAGTACAATTAGCATCTACAAATGAAACAAGTGCCAACTGCCAAGAAGAAACAGAAGCTAATTTACAGTGTGGGGCAGCCTGCAAGCTCTGAGCTTCAGGGGCTGCCAGCAAACACATTTTGTTATACCAACAACAGCCCCGTTCTGCCACTCCCAGCCATCTGAGAACACATCCTAACCAACAGCTGGAACAGCAGCAGAGCGAACACTCTATCCCATGGCAGAGATGAAATGCATCTTCAGTCACTTCCATGTCTGGTGCTGTGAAGAAGCAGCAGGAACGGACTTCACTTTGATGTAATTCAGCCCTTCCCAAACTGCAAGCAGGATGCCAGCGTCTCTCCTTAGAAGAAAGTGAGACTCCTACATGCTATTACTTTGACCCTTATGTCTCCTAACTTACAAGGCAGCAATATATTGACATATCCAGCTGACAAGATCCAAAGAAACATCCAGGTAATAAACCACCTCACTTCTTGTCTTAGTGCAAGACTTACATTCATTTCTGACACCTGAACAGCTATTCAGCCTTTTAATTTCCCTTCCTGCCATGAGCTTGTGCTTTCTGGTGCCTTTCTGAGCAGGTTAATAACTGAACATGGGACAGGTGACATCGACACAATCTGCCAAGTGTCTATTTAATTTATGAAGACAGTCTGGTGAAACTGAGGTAACTATGAAGATAGTACAAAGCAAACCTCCTGCATCCTGGCAGCAGCTCTGATAGTCATGGCTTTCCCTGACAAATTCTGCTCCATGTCAGGGCCTTACCTAGATTGGAGGAGGCTCTGCCTTCAGCAGCTCTGTCCTGCAGGCTCTCAGCGATGTGCAACTGTTCTTCGTGGTACTGCTTGGCTCTCTCCAGGTCCTGCATACATCTAGCTGCATGGCCCAAGCCAGCATAAGCTCGCATCTCAATAGCTTTCTCAGCCAGCTCCTGGGCCAACTCCAACACATAGTTGTGGTAGGACATGGCTTTGTCAAAGTTTCTCCGGTAGTGGTAAGCACTGCCAAGGTTGCTGTAGGCTCGAGCTTCCTCCCGCTTGTTCCCCAGCTCCTTGGCGATCTTAAGATGTTGTTCATGACACTGCACTGCATTTTCAAAATCCCCCATTGCAATGTACACCGCTCCCATGTTGCCCAGCTCCCGTGCCTCAGAGAGCTCATCTTTGGACTGCTTTGCAAGGAGGACACACTGCTTGTGGCTAGCCAGTGCGTTTGGGTAGTCCCCAATGGCTGTGTACACATGGCCCAGACTGCTCAGTGCTGAGGATGCTGCCTGCAGGGATAAGAGAGAAAAAGTAAGTACAAGCAGTCATGGAAACAAGTCAGATGGCACCAGTCCTAGAAATCAAAGCCACAAAAGGCCATTCTGGATAAAAAATGTGACTACCAACTAGAAAACCTGCTCTCTGCACTTCTACACCCTCTGGGCAGCTCAGGCAGAGGCAGAAGGAAGGGGGTTGACTCTGGAGAACAGGGCTAGGATGACCTCTTTCTCTGAAGTGTACAGTGTGTGTGCACCTGGTAAAGGGAAGGACGGCACTACAAAGACGCACAGACCTTTGAGGAAAAAGGGAAAGCAACTGCTGCTGGAAACCACACTCCAGGACCAGCCTGAGCCATCTCACAGAGCAGCAACGCCTTTCCTGTAGGCAGCCACACCTCAGTCACCCCTCATGACTGCTTTAACATCTACACCAAGTCCTGCTAGCAGAGCAACAACACCAGGTATGGCAGCTCTTAAAACAGCAAAGAAATAATGATATTCACTTGCAGAGAACTTTGCAAACAAGTGCTTGCCTTGTGTCCCCCTCCACCCAGTAAGTTCGTGTCAAAGCGAAACTCCTGAGATCCTGCAGGCTAATGCCAAGGCACTGCTGGAGACCAGCAGCAGAACACGTAACTTGACATAACGATGCAGCGGGCTGAGCCACCATGAGGACTCTGCAGTCTCTTCTTCCCAGGCTAAACAGCTGTTGAGCTCTAAGTTTTCCTGGTGCTGGAAAACTTACAACCTGGCACTCAGCTGAGAGGAGGGAGATGCCCCTGCTGCTTATGTTGCAGTATCAGCAGGCCAGTGTGCAGTCACCAATATCTTCACGTATACTTCTGCTTGGCCAGTCACACCACGCTCCAAAAAGCACAGTTCTTACTGTGCAGCATCAGGGTCCTTCTAGCACAGCACTATTTTGTTACTGAGCCCCAAACAACCTTGGGACTGCAGCAAAGTCAACAGTATTTCAGCAGCTGGAGCCTCTGTCCCCTGGGGACATCTTAAATAAATATAGCTATTTGAAAACCTGAGTTCTTACCACCAAGAAACAGCTGTATTTAACAAGACAAATTATCCAAGACTCAGACTCTTTTGCCCACCGCATCTACCAGGACGCCAGCCTGCCCTCCACCCGGCAGAGCCAGAGCGCACACAGCCAGAGAGCAGGGAAGGGAGCCAAGAGCAGGGCTGTGCTCCTTCTGCCTAATGCGCATCTGCTGCCTCAGCACGGCTGTGCACTCAAAGCCCTGACCCCGAGTCCTCCACGGTCCCTGCATCTGCATTTCCTCTGCTACCCAGCTGCTGCTGTGACCCAATTCCACAACAGCCAACTTTCCAAACCTCCAGAACGGAGCAGCCAGGTTGAGCGCCTGCAGAGAGATCGGTCTCACCCCTCCCTAGCAGGAAAGATCCAGTCCAGCCTTCCACCTGAGACGGTGACGCAGCATCTTGGGACACTTCTTGCTATTCTAAACGGCACAACCCTGTGCCACCAAGGAAGAAGCAGCCTTGCCCTCTTCCCACCTTTGTCTGTGCACTCCCAGTGCCTCCTCAGGCTAGCATTCCTGGTCGCGCAGCGGATTCTGAGCTCCCCGGTCACCTGTCCAAATTTCCTATCTCCTAACAGGCAAGATCTTTGCACTAAGCGGTGTGGCCAGGGGAAGAGCAGCTTGACCACACCACCAGGCTGCAAGTAGGTGGATCCCATCAGCCATTCCAGCATCAGAAGAAAGCCCTGCTCCCTCTGTTCCCGCTTTCTGAGTGTGTGCCATAATTCGATTTTATTTTGCTTCTTCCCTCTTGTTATGACTTGGATGGCCTAATGCAGCCGATACTGGTGTTTTTTGTTAAAGGAGCAAGTGTGCTTTACTGCTCTGGGTGCAATAACCCTAGGCACAAGATCAAGAGTACCCAGATGCAGGATTTTAATTCCTTTCTCTGAGGCAAATGATTAACCTCTTCCTGGCCACATTATCTAGAGATCAGATACAAAAAGAAAGTGGATTAAAAAAATGTCATCTTTACAAGGAAACCTGGCTCAGCACCTCTCAGCTGGAACCACATTTTGCTATCAAAATTGCATCCCTGAGAAAATGAGCCTTTCATGACTTTCAAAAACAGTGGCAGAAGAAACCTTCCTGAAGATTATTCTTACTAAAATTATATCACAATTAGAAGAGTAACGCTAAGTCGGGAAGATCTGTGGGCCAGAGCAAGAGGCAGAGAGCACAGGTGATAAATTATTTTTGTGATCAGCAGCATTAACAGAGCAGTATTTCCACACTGAGGAACTGTAAATAATGCTGTGCTGATTCAAATTAATAGGGAAACCATCTTTTCTGATACAAGAACCTGAGGTGACAGATTAGCTATTAAACACAATTTATAGGTCATAAGACAGAGGAGTTATAAGGAAGCTCTCCCCTGGCCAGCTCTGTAAATAGCCAAGCTGCATTTGCTCTCCCTGAGGCATCCTTTCAGGCAGCTTAATTATAGTGGAATAACTGCCAGAATTCAAAATGTCTTAATTTTTTTTCACTTAGTGTTGCAGATGAACTTCATTCAAGGCAAGGGGCGATGTGAGAACAGCAGTGGCAGAGCTTCAGTCGCCGTTTGGAAGCCCTGCAGCATCCCTGCGAGGCCCGGGTACCACTCCACATGACAGCGGGATGGGAGAGCCGTGGGCTGAGTCCCACAGATGGTGAGAGCAGCCCTGCATTTCATGCTGCCAATATGTGCTATAATGAACTAGAAATTAGTCACTTTTGCTGCTGTTATTGCCACAGACCAGAGAGGGAAGCAGCTAGCACCAACTCTTCAGTGACATAGCGAGGGGCTGGGGACAAAGATGCCTAACAGGCTGCCACGGGGCCAAATGGTTTCTTAGGCTTGGGAGGTGTTTATCCAACAGCAAGCAGCATCAGTGGTGTGAAAACCAGCTAAACCCTCCAGAAAGAAATGATTTCCAGCCTCTGCAGAAGCACAGGTACTTGTCTCAGAATATCAGGGACTAAAGCTATATTCACTCCAAAAATTTCCTCTGCAGGGCCCCCTAGAGAGTGCCACCGCCTCCTCCTCACTCTGCTCTCCAGCAGCTCTTCCTCTCCATGGAACACTCCGCACCACCGGCTGGGCCCGGCAGCACAGCAGCACCTCGGGAAGGG
>JANHFX010014984.1:0-16378 GCA_027560015.1 Chloroceryle amazona | reverse complement strand
TGGGCACCACAACAAATCAAGTGGGTTGCTCTGGTTTTAGTCTAAGTGGTTCTTTTAGGCTATATTAACTGGGAGCATGCTCTGTGGTGGGAAGTCAGGTTACAACAAAGTGAGAAGCAGGCGAGTGTTCGTAGTTAGGTACAGAGATGTCTGAGTGTCTTCAACAAGCGCGCAACAGCCTACCCTGTGCCGCGAGCCCCGGCCACCGGCACCACGGCGACAGCGCGGGCTGGGTGCAGGGCCCCGGCAGAGCGGCTCGGGGTGCCGGAACCCCTGGTGGTATTGCACCGTGCTCTGAGCAAAGCCTTCGGATGGACCCGACAGAGGGATTTGCCCTGAGGCCACTGGGAACGTCACTGGGTTGTGGTTTCTGCAGGAAAACAATCCTGACAGTCCCTCAGCTCTGGCTGAGACCATCGGCACCAGAGTACACAGGAAAGCTAGAAAAGGCATGGAAATGAAAAGAAACATTAGAAAGTACAAATCTCCCAAAGACAAAATAATAATGTAATTTATATTTTATTAAATCTCCTTATTTCTAACCTAATATCTTGGTTTTAATGAGAGGAAGGAAGATTTGCCTCATTGTGGAGATCAGGAACTGGCATAGTGATATTAAAATGGGTTTGTGTTGTAGCATCTTGGATAGGGGAGCTAACAATTACAATTGATGTCCTGGATTTGGAAAATCATGCAACACTGGAAAAATTAAAAGATAGTTCAAACAATTGATCCCTGCCTGCGTGCTGGGACATGCCATAGCAGACGTTATTTGCCTTAGTCACATTTAGGATTGGGAGGAGGCACCGCAGCAACATGGGTGATTTTTCTGGGCTGTGCTGGTAAGTTTGAGGTTTTCCTTTTAATATTAATCAGTACATAGAAAGAGCTTGATGAGCATCGTTGTTTTTGTTCCGCTGCAGTAGTGCTGTGTATTGTTGAGTCATTTCATAGAAGTAAAATATACTGCAATCTACCAAGAACTGTAAGTGCCAGTAACTTAGAAAATAATTTTTAAGGTTAAAAATGAAGTGCTTTTTAATTGAAAATATAAATTTTATGACTTATACATATAAAAAAAAAGCTTATATTGCCAAGTGTTCCCCTGAACTATTTAAACGCTAGCACTTCACCTTCTCTTTCCCAGCCTCCTGTTCTATGAAAGTTTTGCATGTTCCCATAAAACGTTTATAAAATCAAGGTTTGCTTGTGTTCTTAGAGGATAATTGCCAGTAAAAAAACAGACTGTAAGTGTACTTTTTACCTATAATACTAACATTAAGTATTAAATCTGAAGCATGTTAAAGTTTACTTAATGACACTCATGATTACTCCCTCCAGTGAGCTCATGTCTTGGCATCTGTTTGCACTGTCCCTTTGCTTCTAGGATGCTTGCCTTAGCACCGGAGGATGCTATAGGAATAGCTAGATAACCTACAGAAGCCAAAGAAAGACCAAAAAGAATTAAACAAATACATTTAGGACTATATTATGAGAATTTTCCACATCATCTGTTTTCTTTAAATATGCTCATGTGAAACACTGCAAAAGCTTGGGAGAGCCAAGAGCTTTACCAGCTGCTTTAAGACTGAGAGAGGTCTGCAGGAGGCAAGGGTCATGCTGAGGCTCCAGGACTTGTTTAGCCTAGTTTAGCTTTAAGACAATGCCACCATCATAGGTCATGAGCTGAAGGATGAAAGCACCAGGGTCAAGCTGAGGTTCAAGGCATCTCTGCAGCCTGATTACTGGAGAGTGAGTTGACTTAATTGTTAAAAAATATGTATTTTTTTAATGTAGATCATAGTAACCTGTCTTTTACAACAAAAGAAATAGCACAGCAGTGCACAAGTCAAGGCAAATACAAGAGCCGTGGGGCTGCTGCCAGGCCTGTGGTGTGGGGAAAAAAGAGCAGAAGGGCTCAGAGTAGGGACCCCAGGAGACACCTTGAACCTCACAAGTGAAGCTTTCGCTCCTTTTTCACTCTGTCACACAACCATATGTGACCTAATTTTCCAACCTGACCCATGCTGAAGAGCGTGTGATGTGCCATGACAGCTTGCATATGTTTTGTTATATTTAAAGCTGTCTTCACTTTTTTCCCTTCCTTGCTAGACTTGCTGCCCCGCAGGGTACTGCTGTAAGGGCAGCCTGTGCTCCAGCACGCTAGGTGGAAACTGCTGAGCAGGGGAAGGGGTGAGAGAGGGAAAGATGCTCTAGTTAACCAGACTGGGGGGAAATCAGGAGAAAGGTAGACTGTACTTCTGCAGGTTGGTGCTCGTCTCTGCTTTGTTTCCAATGTTTTTGAAATAATCAAGAAAAAAAGTGGTACAGCCCCCCTAGCACCCCTTCCTCATAGGATGTTATGACAAGAGCGGGACCCCAGCAGGGATTTTGCTCGCAGTGTAAGCCCACAGTGCCGTATAACTCCCAGTCAGTGAGGTCCCGACCTGCTGGCCAAAACCTTGACCTCTCAGGGGCCCATCAGGTTTACCTGATGCTTGTGAAGTACTTTGGCGGGATGAGAGCCACTTGCATGAGCCTTTGCAAAGAAGCACTAAATGACACCCTTTTTATCTATGTCAGTTTTTTGATCCTTTCATTCACCCACTCTTTTTAAAAGCCTGTAATGTTTCCAAACGCTCTTAATTCTTCCCAATTAATCCTCTGCCCTTCCATCCCATTGATTACTACCAGTCTCCTTCTCCTCCCAAGAGCCAGGTGAAGGTCTCTGTTGTGCAGGCACTGCTGTTCTCCCGGCCACCAGCATCTTCTTCAGCACTGTGCCATTACCATGCCAGCCAGCCTGCCCCTCAAAGGGGATTCATCACTCCAAACCAGCATCACAGTCCATAGAAGCACAGAGGTTTCTGGTGGGTTGTTCCTGGCCAAAGCAGGCTGTGTGGGACATGGGCTGTTGTTGGGGGATGTTCATTCTGTAGGTTCCTGCATGGAGAGCATCGTTTTGCTCCTCAGCCTGCTAGCCTCATGGAGATGTCCAGATGAACAGAAATGGATGTGTAGGTTGGTTGTTCAGTAATGTCTGAATTTTATTCTTTTTATGGCAATAATGTCCAGGGTCTCTGGGCGTGAGGGCCCTTTGATATAAGGTGTTGTCCAAAAATACTCCTTTACGTAATGAGTTAATAATTAAGTGTTAATATTCCTGCAGAGTAAGATACACTTAGGGTTTTACTGAAAGTTGAAGCTATTTAGAGTGACTTCATAGCAAAGCTGAGGTGTAACATGATCTAGTGTCCTACAGCTGGGACTGAGGTTTTACATTCCAAAATTCTTTTGGATGCACACATAGAGGCTCCCTTGCTCCTGCCGGGCACAGGCTTTTCCCTTCCCTACTTGCATCCACCTGCAGCTCGCTGTGGCTGAGCCCTTCGGGAGCAAGCAGCTTTACAGTCCTTGCCCTGAGCTCAGCTGTGTACATTTGCTGTGCCATTTGCCTATTTTTTTCTGCTTCCCACATGCTCTGGGGCTCACCTTTGCTTGGCTCTAAAATGGCCTTCGGCTGCACAAAGCTGTCAGGAAAACAAGAGCTGTTAATTCCCAACAGAGCAGCTCTGCTGGGTTGTGGTTATGGCATCACACCGCTAGATTTACTCTCAATTTGTGCCTGTGTCTGTAACACCCTCTGGCTGCTTCGGGCAGTAAAAGCTCTATTTCCTGCCAGCCTTTGCACATACCTGGTCTGTGTTAGTGAGGATATTACAGAAAGCAGCTCAACAGCTCAGCAACCCTCCCATGCTCCAGCACAGAAAAGCCTGGGCTTGAAAATAAAGCTTATGCTTTTTGATGCTCTCAAGCCAGGAAAAATTAATAGGGCATTTGGGGCCATTAAAGCAAAGCTCCTGTTCGCAGACTCAGGCAGCTCAGCGAGGCATCACCTGACTGGGCTTGCTTTGTGCTTGCACTGGAAGGTGCCACATGAAAAAGAAAGCCTTCTCGGTTGCCACCACCAGGTAGTCAGCAGGTAGACTTTTTCTTCCCCAGCACTAGTAAGATGTGTCGCACTAAAAGGAGAAGTAAGATCTGTTCCACTGAAGAGGAATAACCTTACTGAGCGATAGCATCACTCTTCTGCTTCTCCAGTCAGCCCTGCTGCAGTCTGCAAGTAGATGTTAAATACTAAAAGCTTCTCTGTATGACCATGTCTATTCAGGATCACCTCCTTGAGGCCATGGCTAACTATGCACAGAATCCACTGAAATGGAACCATTTTATTCCAGCAGAGAAGGGACACTCTGGCCTTTGGGCTTGGGAGACTGCAGCAAACAACAACCAAAAAAATGCCAATTTGCATGTGTGTAAAATGAAAACTCCATTGCAACTGTCTTGCTGCAAGGTGGACCACACCGGTGTGACCACATAACCTAAAAACACCAGCAGCTCCCAGGGGTCTGGCTGAGTGATGGGGATGCTGTGGGGACACCGGCGTGGTAGGCTGTGCAGTACCCTCCTGACAATCAGATCTTTCCAGCCCTTGTGAAATGGTAGCTTGACAGCAGCAGAACTTCTTGACATGTTTTGATGTAAGTATAACACTGTATTGTAATTACGTGGTATATGCCAATACGTTAATAGTGTATACCAGTTAGTTAGGGTTTGCTAATGTACTATATTTCAATAAAAAGCGATTTAAAAATACAGGGTTTGTCAGCTTGCTGTCTCTCCAAATACACGGGAATGAGAGCATCACCCAGTGATTATAGTCCCTCTAATAGTTTCATGTAGATACATAACTTAGAAGACATGTGGAACAACATTGTCAAAAGATTAATTTTATTCAGAAACAACTTTTCCCACTGTGCAGTAAATAATTGTTTTATTGTACTATGCTAGAGCCTAGAAATCTCAGGCTATTAAAGGCCATGTGGTTCAAAGTGGCTTATGCATATAGCGGAGACACTAATTCCCCTTCCCACAGCATTTGCTGCCTGAGAGATGGCACCCAGTGAGCAGAGACAGAGATAGTAACACAGAGAATGATCCTTCAGCATCTTCTCCCAGTGCTTGAACCCTTCTGGCAGCACATCCATCCTTCAGAAACCACCATGCTGCTCCCAAACACGGCTGTGTCACTGGGGTGAAGGCAGAGACTTGAAAGTTCAGCCAGCTAATAAATATTTACATTACAGTAGTGTACAAAGGCTCTAGCTGGGATTACGGCACTGGACTAACCCAGAAGACAGATCATCACAGGGTGAAAGGATTTATGGCCTGAAGAATATAGAGCATTCCCATTTTCCTGGGAGATGGGCAATAAGCACAGAGATGGTAGATGACAATGTTTTCTGCTGTTGTAACACTTTCGGAGTTTGCAGGGAGACTCTCTAATGGTTATTAAAACAAGAACAGCAGTTCACTGAATTACTGGGAAGCTGCTCTGCGGCCAAGAGATGAGCAGAAACTGCATCTCCTACTCTCCTGTTTGCTGCAAAGACTGTCCTTGGACTTGACCACAAGACCCACGTGGGCTCCAGAACTGCAAAATGAGAAACAAAATGAAGCCAGCTGCCTGGAGGGGAGTGCCAGGCCCCTCTTGTTCTGGTCAGGCACAGGCTGGTTCACTGGGACCAAAATGCTGGAGGTGCATGTGCTTCACAGGAAAAAGGGTAAATGAATTACCATCTCCCAAAAGAGGAGGTGAAAGCACCATCAACCCTGGGCAAGAAAGCTAGGTGTGCCCTCACTGTGTGGGGTACTAGCGGCTGCAAGGGGGAGCAGCAGTTTGGAGGAGGCTGTAGCCCCCTGAAAAGCTGTGCTAGGAGCTCCTTGCCAATTAATTACTGTGTGTACGATGGGAGGGAGCATTTAAATAATCTATCTTAGTTAATGGCAGCTTCAATGGGTCCCACAGGTCTGCACAGGAAGACTAGAGGTGATGGTTTAAAACTAAAAGAGGGTAGCTTTAGACTAGATATAAGGAAGAAATTTTTTAAGCTCATCATGGTGAAACCCTGGCCCAAGCTGCCCAGAGAGGTAGTGGAAGTCCTGTGAACATTCCAGGTCAGGTCGGACAGGGTTCTGAGCAACCTGCTCTAGTTGCAGATGACCCTGCCCACTGTAGGGGTTAGGGCTAGCTGAGCTTTAAAGGTCCCTCCCTACCCAAATCAGTCCACGATTCTGTGATTTTTTCCCTTGCCTGATATTTTATCATATACGCACCTTACTCTCGTCAAATTCAAGCCGCCTAGGCAAAGGTCTTTTCAGCGCACGGTGAAGCAGAGCGCGGAGGTGAACCCCAGCTACCCATCGCGGACGGTACAGAGAGGTGGCACTGGGCGCCCTCCGCGGAGCGGGGCTCGAACCGGACATCTCAGAACTCGCTACGCTGGCACCGCCCCGCTGCCGTGAGAGGACCGGGCCGCTAGAGGGCGCCGTGGCCGCCGGGCTCTGGCGCGGCCCCGTGACCCGCCGCCGGGCCTCGCTGCTCCCCCGGCACCGCCTCCGCGCTCCGGCCGGGCCCGGCCCAGCCCCACCGAACCGAACCGAGCCGAGCCGCGCCGCGACCATGCCCAAGTGCCCCCGCTGCCAGAAGGAGGTCTACTTCGGTAAGGGCTTCCTGCTCACTCCCCGCAGCCTCCACCCCGCGGGGACTGCAGGGCTGCGGGGCTGCTTAAGCTGGGGTGCCCCCATGCTGCCCCCGCCGGGCTTTGGGTGCCTGGGGCACCCTGGTGCTTACAGATCCCTGTGCACCCCAGCGCCTCGGATCCAGGGTGCCCCGATGTTGTGCGCCCCAGCAATGCAAATTCTTGGGGTGCCCCAAGGTTGCGCACCCCTGTGCTGTGGGATTGCCAGGGTGGGTGATCCTGTAAATCCATCCAAGGAGGTGCCTGGATAGAGGCTGTCTGCAGACAGGGCCATGGCACAGCGGGAGAGCTCAGCCCTCTTTCCTTCCCAGCATCACCCTCAGCCCTGTGCGCCACGAGGCAACCATCAGGGCTCAGTTTGGAGCCCAAAGGCCCGGCTAGTGCAGTCCGCTGCTCTGAGAGCCCGGGCGGGCAAGCAAGCACCTTCCCAAGGGCAAATCCTGCCCTTGGGCATGTTCCTGGGTTAGTGGGTTGCCCACGTTGTCTTGTGTGGTTTAGCACAGCAGGATGACAGCCTGGAAGTGTTAATTTTTAGCCACCATTGCAGGCTAGCTACAAGCCTTGTTGGGCTACTTTCTGCTGCCGGGCTTCATGCACACATCCTCCCTTTGAGTCAGGGTGCTGAAGCTCCAGGTTCCTGCCCTTTCAGGTGCCGTGGTCCCATGTCCTGCCCGAGGATATCTGTGGGAGTTTGAGCCTCTCACCCTGCTGGAGAGACCTCCCCACTTCCCTGGTTTGGCTGAACCTGAGGGTGTTTGCTGGGAGCAGCTTATGCACACTCCCTGCTTTTTTAATTTCTGGGATGAAGGATATGGGACCCAGGTGCTGTCACTGGCTTCTGCTCTCTCTGCTTTATTTCTGCTCCACTTGTGTGTGTGCCCCAGCTTCTACTTCTTCTCTGTCAAGAAACTGGGGGCTCAAGAGCAAAGGTTGCTCTCCCTGCCAAACAGCCGTGTCCATCGGTGATGTCCACCCTGGGGAGGTGTGCTGGGGCTGGCATGGGTGCTGCCTGGAGGGCTGCTGGGGATGTGGCTCCTGGTGCTGATGAACATCGCTGCTTAAACTTGAACTCACTGCTTGTAGCCAGGCTTTGAGGTGGGGTTTTGTCACAATACAGTTTGTGACTTCTTCCTGCAATCAGGGGTCATAGTGCACCTCATTTACCCATGTGGCTTGATACCAGGAGTTACCAAGGTGCTGGTGTCAGTGTCTGCCTTTCCTGTGTCCCTGCGGATCTGTTTTGATGCCAGCCAGTGTAAGCAGGATTTGCCTTGCCCATAGGTGTGGCTGGGGCCATTTGACCAAGGAGGGGTTTTGGACCTGCTCTTATCAGACTGCTCTTAGGAAGCAGTCTCTGTTGATGCAGAGACCGAGGAGGGTTTAAAAGCTGCTGGAGGATGTAGCTCAGTGCCTGATTTCTGCCCCTGGAGATAAGGAGTGCTGGTTGAGGAGGCAGAGCAAGCCCTGCTTCAGGGCTCCCCAGGGCTCTTAGAGCCTGGCGGTCTTGCTTGGGTGTGCCTTGGGCTGCTTTTGGACAAATAGTTTCTGTAGAGAGCAGGGGTGAGGAGGAGTTGATGCTGAGAGGACTGGGGATGGGGTTTGAAGGGCCATCAGCAGCTTTCAAGGGGAATCTCATCTGCATGGCCAAGAGCCAGAGTGGTCCATGGCAAAGCTCCTGCCCAAGTGCTGGTGCAAATGCTTGTGTGAGAGGTGGGGAGGCCGACCTCTTTCCAGAAACTGACGGGAAGGCCCCACCATGGGTCAGGCTTGGGCCGCTGGGGCTGCCCAGTGGGAGGATGCTGTGGCCCCTGCCAGGCTGTGGGCACAGGAGGCTCTTTGTGCTACTGGGGGATGGCAGTGGGGCTGCCTCGTGACATTTGGGCACTGCCTCTGCTCCCACCTCTGCAGCCGCCAGCTTGCTCCTTGCATAAGCCATTGTGGGCATATTTGGACTCCAAAGAAGAGGTTCTCCAGGCTGCCAAGGGCCCCCCCCGGGTCACATGCTGCCAGCAGCAGCTTGGTCCCATTGCTTGACCTCCTTTTGCAGGCATAGGAAGAGTGCTTGGACCTGGCTCTGATGGGGTTCCTGTGGAAAGCTCTGCTTTATCACTTAATAAATCCCCAGGAGTGCAGCCGCCAATATGAAGAGCACATGTACCTGCAGAAAATACCCTCCTCCCCTACTGCTCTGCAATTAAAAGCCGCCCTGTTCTCCATAAACACATCCTGGCCCCAGCAAACAGCACATTGTCCCTTCCCGAACCTGGCCAAGCTCCAGTCCTGCTCTGGTTTGCCATGACGTGTTCAGAATCAGAGCTGTGGCCAGAGTGCTGGTAGCTGGAGGGGACTGGTTTGCGTTGGCAGGGCACGGCAATGGCTTTTCCTCCCTGGTCCTCGCCAGCATGCCCCCTTCACCCTTGCTAACTCTAGTGATCACTTGGGCTCCAGCTGGCTGGGGAGAAATTCATCCCCTTGCAGGCTGATGTTGGAGGTGTGGAGGTCCCCAAGTCTTTGAAAGGTGGATAGAAGTTAGTCCGTCCACATGGATGCAGCGATGTTCACCCTGGGCATGATGCTGCCGTGTTGGATCCAGGCGCCTGGACATGCACAGCAGTGTGTGTGCACAGCAAGTGCTTGGGGTTGAAATGCAGTGCCCTCTGGCCTGGACTAAGACTTGAGAAAATTCCGCAAAATATGCTCCCTAGGGTTGATGACATGGAGGCCAACCTGCCAAAACCGACTTGTTGCACCTGTTCAGTGCCTCAGCTGACCCCTTTCCTTTCCATGGCAGCTGAGAAAGTGACTTCTCTGGGTAAGGACTGGCACCGGCCTTGCTTGAGATGTGAGAAGTGTAACAAGACCCTGACATCTGGAGGCCACGCAGAGGTGAGCTTTGATGCCCAGGAGATCCCTGTGCCCTGCAGCAAGGGGCTGCAGGAGGGGTGAGATGGGCAGAGAGGTGGAGCTGAAGGGTGGTTGGGGCTGATGCTCTTTCTCTCCCCACAGCATGATGGCAAGCCATACTGCAACCACCCCTGCTATGCCGCCTTGTTTGGGCCCAAAGGTAGGTTGCTGTGGCCGGGGTTGTGTGAGGGAGGCGAAGGGGTTCGAGGCTCCCATCTCTACGTGAGGCATGTCCCTTGATGTGCTAGCTGTCCTGTAGCAATGCTGACCCTGCTGCATTTCTCTTCCAGGGTTTGGCCGGGGAGGAGCTGAGAGCCACACGTTCAAGTAAACCTCAGGTTGGTGCCATTCCTCAGAACTCCCCTCTTGCTTCTGGCTCTGTGGGCTGGCTGGGGCTGTACCTCCCCAGGCAAGTGGTGTCTCCAGGCTGGCTGTGACTCCCAGCCCTTGCACTGGTGCTCTGGAGCAACCTGCTGGGTGCTGGGTGCCAGCTCCTCCTCTCTGCCAGCCACAGGTGACTGTCAGCGCCCACTTAGCTCTAGCGGTGGATGCAAAAAGCTTTTGCTTTGCAGCCTGATAGCAAGGACAGGGGCTGTCCCAGTGCACTGTCATCCCTGCAATGTCTCCGCTCCCAGCCCAGCCTGACTTCATTTGCCCCTCTCTTCCATCCTTCTCCAGATCTGATGGCCAGGGTTCCCGGCACAGCCTGAAGACAGCACAAACACACTGTGACGGACATGCATTTTTGGTTTTAATTCACTCTGTACTAGACTAGCACATTAAAAGCAATAAGTAACCGAGGCTGGGGCCGGTGTGGAGAGTGGCTCTGCTCCAGATGGAGTGCTGCCGGGGAGGGGTGTTGGGGCGCTCTGATGGATAGGAAATTTGGCTGATGTTGCTGAAGGCCGCCTGGAGAGGAGACCGCACCCTTCCAGCCAAAACCCAGCCCTGCTTCTGGCATCCAGCTCCTGCGGCTGGGCCCACAGTTGTATTCTCAATCTTTAATAAACCCAGATGGAAAGATGCTTCCCCCATGTAGCAGCTGTGCTGTCTGTAATGGTGGTCTCGTGGGATTCAGTTGTGAAGCACTTGCACCTTACTTAAGGCCCCCATATGGCCTCTGGATCGAGCCTCACACCATGTGATGGCTCCAGTTGCTTTTGCTCCTGGCATGTGTGAGGTCCTGTCGGCTGCCCACCCCAGGGGCTGCCTGAGCCATGCAGGGCAAGAGCAGCCCCCGGGTACTGCAGGCACTGTTTCTGAGTGTGCCCCAAGGGAAGGAGGCTGTCGGTGTCATGCCAATGCTTGCCCAGGGACTTGGTCTTCCTGGGCTTGGGGGGAAGGTTCTGCCCCACCCATGGCCTTGCTGGGTCTGGACATTCACAAGCCTA
Source organism: Chloroceryle amazona (assembly GCA_027560015.1). Classification (NCBI taxonomy): domain Eukaryota; kingdom Metazoa; phylum Chordata; class Aves; order Coraciiformes; family Cerylidae; genus Chloroceryle; species Chloroceryle amazona. Next base: position 5,481 of record JANHFX010014984.1, on the reverse strand, counting down.
GAGCATGGTGGCTCCTGCCATGAGCGACCTTTTGTTGCCAGTGGCTATAACAGGGTTAAAGCAGAGGCATGCAGTGCTGCTGGACAAGGGTCTGAGACTCTTGACCTGAGCTTTCTGCAGCACTTGACAACCTCCTGACCATGTCCCAGTCCCTGTCAGTGCCCGCTGGAAAGCCATGCCCATGGGCAGTCCCCAGCTCCACGTTCCTAGATGTGAGATGGCACTTTGCAGCCTCAGTTGGGTCAGAGAGGTGGTTGACTCTCACACCAGGAAAAGCTGGTCTTTGCTGCTTTTGCTCTGAGCAGCCATACGAAAGGGTCAAACAAGGCGGGAGGTTACTGGTGAGGCAGAGACAGCCTCCTGTGGTAGGGAAAGCAAAGGTGCAGTAGTAAAAAGTGAAAAATGGCTCGCAAGTGCTTTGCTCTTTTGTCTTTCAACCTCTTTGCCCTGCTGGAAGAACAGCACTGACTGATGTAAAAGATGTCAACTTGAGGGATGTTTCTAAAATTGTTTCTTAGCCATGGCTTTCCCTAAACTGAAACACTCCATTTACATATTCAGAGGTACCTCATAACACACCAGGGTATTTTTGTCTGTGGTTTATGTATACATTTCCTCAGAGACTGCTGTGTCTTACTGTCACATCAGCCTTCCTGGGACTTGGCCAAAAGCCTCAGGGGTCAGAGGTACATGTCCAATGTCAAAATCTTTGGTGTTAAAAACAGCCTGATCTGATAAGCATCTTAAAACTTCCCATGTGCTTGATGCCAAAAGGCTCTGTACCCACCAGGCACGCTTCAGTGGGACAAACTCGACCAGCTGGCGCCGCCTCGCCTCCCACCCAGTTAGCACAACAAATGCAGGCGTATGTGTCAAGGGTAAACGGCGGCCACGGCCATGGCTGTTTGGCTACCACCCTGCCTCCCAGCCAGCCAGGGTTCGTCGGGTCCCCTGCCTTCCCATTCCCACCACTGCCCTTGATAGCAGCCTCTCAGGGGTGCCAGCACCCAGGGCTCCTGGACAGAGAGACATGGTCCTGCTCTGCACGGCCACTGGCACCCAGCCTGCCCCTGGGGGACTGGGACGTGGCTTTCCTCTGTGAAGCAAGCTTCAAAGCAGACTAGTGATATCATCTCGGCAGCCTCGAGCGTGCCTGTGAGATAGCATTTACCCTCAGCATTAAAAATAACGACAAACATAAGCGTTGTCATCCTCTGGGCTTGTATGAGTGTGTCCAGCTGGAAAAAGGACCCATGAATTTGGCTTCTGGTCTTTCTCAACAAAGCCTTACACTACAACTTTTCAGAAGCAGCTAATTCCAGGTGCAAGGGGCCAGGCCAGCAGGGATGAGCAGGGAACCAGTGAGAGGTATGCGAAACCAAGTGCTACCTGGGGTGAGGCTGGGGGGGATCCAGCGATCCAGCAGAAAGCCCTTCCCGTGGGCAATGGCTGCAGCTGGGGCAGGAGGTAAAATGATGCTGTTTGCAGTGTGCTGCCCGGGGCTGTCCTTTGCTCTGGCTCCTGCCACCGATCTGTGGTGTAGGCATGGTGGCTGGGGAAGGCTGTCCCTGCCCTTGATGTGTGGAGAGATGTAGGAACGGTGCAAGATCTGAGCAGCCTCAGGAAGCCTGGCAAAGAAGGTAAACCTGATCCTGCCTTGTTCTTTGCTGTGCATGATGGGGGTTAAAAACTGGAGGTCCCTCAAGCAAGATCTGGAGACAAGCACTTGAGTGTTGTTTCATAAAAAAACTCCTTCTGACCATCCTATTTCTCTGCCCACCCTACAACAAGCACTTCCACTGAGATGGTGTATAGCCTGGACTTGCTGTCAGGATGCTTCCCTCCACGTGCTGTGCTTGTACAAGTCACACTCTCTGCCTGCTCCAGCTTGATGCCATGAGGTTGGGCAGTTCAGGCACGGGTCACATCTATGAGGTGTGTTGGTCAAAGAAATACATGATAAATTGATTTTTTAAATTTCTCTTCAGTCTTTGGAGAGGAAGCAGAAACAGCTGTATTGCATTTGGATAGGAAATCTGTGCCTGAGACAGGCATTCCCCTCTGCTATGGAGCGAGGCTCGGCAGCAGCCGGCATGCCAGTGAGGTGGGCTGTCAGCAGACACAATCTTTTCTCCATTGAACAGTAAATCTCTGTGGTGTGAGCTGTGCAGACAGGCAGTGGTGTGGCTTCCAGAACAGCTCATCTGCAATGCTCTGGACTCTGAGCCCTTGTATGAGCTGGGGATGGGCAGTGATGGTCCCTCCCCTCCCAGTGAAGTGATGTCCTGGCTATGCTGCTCCTGCAGAAGGAGAGCTGGTGAAAACAAGATGCTCAGGGAAAATCCAAGCTTTTTTTCAGAAGTCAGCTGAGTGATGCTGGCTTGGTGTACCCTACTGGCTGCTCCTACTGCTCTTGAGGCAGGCATGAGATCCTCAGGAGGTGGCTGGCAGCCCCCACATCATGTCTGGTCACCAGCCATGGGGTTAGGGGGGCCATCACAGGTGGTGTCAGGGCATGGCCCCAGCCCTGCGTGCCCACCTGGGGCAGCAAAAGGTGTTGGGTGATCTTCAGCCTGGTGATGCCTAGCACAAAGGTCCTTTGCTTCAGTGACCTGAAACACCACCATTGCTGACCCTGGAGGAAGGGGCTGTTCTTCCTCTAGTATGGTGTTTCGGAAGCTTAGGCTGAGATAAGTGAAGTTTGTGTGTTGTGGAGTGATGGTTGCTATAAACAATTCATCACTGTGACAAAAAAACAAACAACATCACCCGTTCCCCTGGCAGCTGGGTGCGGGCGAGCCCCAACGCCCTGGGTAGGGAAGCAGAAGAGGTTTTGGCAAAAGACAGGAAACAGGACGGGTTGAGAAACTGAACTGCTGCTTCTCCCCGCCCTGGCTCTGTGGCTTTCTGTACAGAAGTGAAAAAAGAGGGGGAGATGAAAGGGGGATGGGGGGGTTCTTTAGATAACCTATAAGAGGTGAGGGTGTTGCTTCAGCCTCCAGTGAAGCCAGAGTGCAGGCAGGAGCACCGGTGTAGATTGCCTAGCCTTGCATCTTCCTCCCAGCACAAATGTGACATACATTAATCTGAAGCAGGGGACAGATGTGTCCCTGAGCCCACAGCTGGTAAAGGGAATGGCTTAGGCTGGAAGCCTCACATCAGGGTGCTGCCTTCCACATCACTCTCTAGGGCTGTCCTTAGCAAAAGCAGCAGCCTGTGAACAGGGTGGCATCCTGTCCAGTGTGACTGCAGGAGCAGTCTGCAGCTTGCATCTGGGTTAACATATGCTAGGCAGATGGAGATGTCTGGTTCAGTGCTGCCTTGCTGACACATTGGTGGGGTCACCAACCCTCCCCTGCCAGCCCTGATGGGGACACTGATGTGACACCTCTGGTGCAGTGATTTTGCATCTCACCTGTGCAGGATCCAGCCCCTTGGGGTCATGGCAGCCCATGTGGGGCCAGGCACCTACCGTGGGCTGACAGGTGGTTTGTTTCCCTGCAAACAGAGCTGTGTCCCTTCAGGGACAGGCAGGGCTGGGGGAGTGTGGCATGGGGGCTGCAGCTGCAGCAGTTCCTGCTCTTTGCTGCCTGGGACTCGCAGGGATGAAGCCAGTCTGTAACTGGGTTACAGACCACCATCTCACCACCGCTTTGGGTATTTTTAAGACTCAAAGAGATCTGATATCTTTTAGGTCAAGAAAGTGCCTGCCCATCTCCTAACACCTCAGAAATCTGCCTTCTCAATCCTGGCAATGGTTGAGGGACCGTGCAGCTGATGTCAAGCAGCAGGAGCTCTGCAAGCTTGTGCAGCAAGCTGGGACTTCCCAGCCCAGCTCTGAAAAGCAGCAGCTTGGGGAAGCCCCATCCCACCAGCGGAAACAGCTTTGCAGAGGTGGCAAAGAGGGGGTCAAACCTCGTTCCCGATGGGGAACAGCAACCCCAGTAAATACTGAAGCAGCTAAAGGTACTGAAGGTAGAGGGGCTCTGGGTAAAGGAGATGGCCAGGGGTGTAAGGAGAACTGGACAGGATCATGAATCATGTTACTGGAGGCTGAGGTCTAATGAGGGATCAAGGAGAGGAGGAGACAGGCTGTTCCACCATTGTTCCATCCCTGGTGATGATGATTCAGTGTTGGAAAGGAGATGGGTGTGAAGAGCCCTGGGGATGTTTACCAGGTCCTAGGTGGCTTTCTCTAGCAAGGAGACTGAGAAGAAATTTGGGATTAGGCACTAGGGCTGCATTTTATCTTTTGTGTAATTTTCAAGGAAACAGGGAGAGTTTCCAAGTGAAAAGGGTGTCAGAGCTTCCCACCAAAGCCTCTGTCTTTCTTTGGTGAGTCTTGTGTTAAAGGCCCAGGGCAGAAGAGGGGAGTTTCCCTTGGTGCAGAGGAACATCATGTTGGCTGCTTAAGTAAAGAGGGAAGGGTGAAACTCCTGACAACAGAGAACTGTAAGATCACAAGTCTTTCTTTTTTTCTAATTCTTCACAGTTCTCTTATCATACTGAAAGTGCAGACCCTGCATCAGAGGCCTCAAATGCTAATGCCTACAGTAAGCAACCAAGTGCTGGGAGCCGATGTTGAATTTTGGTGGTACATCCCCCACACAGGTGAGGACAGCACCAGGAGGTTGCTCATTGTTCTCTGGTATGGAGATGCCTATTTGCAACCTGATGTGGCTGCTCTGAGCATTCTGATGGCTGGACTCCATCGGCAGAGATCCCAGGGTGGCTGATCTGGAGAGCACCATCTCTCCTCAGACAGGTAGGGCTGCTTGGCTGAGCGAGACACAAGCCCACCAACAGATCATCACCAGCAGATGCCGGTCCTGCTCTGTGCCCAGTGGGAGCTGTGATCCCTGACCCTTGCCCAGGTGTTGTGGGGCTGGGCACCACTGCAGGCCTGCTCTGCTATGTGTTCACAGCCCCTGTGCTGCTCTGCTCCTTCTGCTGGCATGGTGTTTGCCCTGCTGCCAGGCCATGTCTCTTCCCACTCAGGTTAACCCATTGTCCCAGCGAGGGGAGAGAGCACATCTATAAAGAGCGAGAAGGGTGTTGGGAAGGATCTGGGAACATTTGCAATAGGAAGCGGTGTAGCTCACCTGATCAGGGTGAGAAATGTTCCGGCCACCCAAAGCCTCCATTGCACTGGCAGAGACAGCAGCTGGGCTCTGATGTCTGCTCAGCTGCTGCTGCTGAGGGGAGCAGAGAAAAAGAGCTTGGAGAGGAGCTCTGGCTGCCCCAAGTTGGCAGCACAGCATGGGAAGCACCGATACACAGCCCAGGGGCCTGGCTGGGAGACAGGCTGTCTCCTGCCTGTGCCTTCACGGGGATAAAAGCTTTAAAAAAAAAAAACAAACCAAAAATAAATTAGCAAAGGAGTTGTTTTCCTGGGAGGAGAGCTCACACCTTCCCCTTGGCAGGGCTGGGCAGAGGTGCCATCAGGAAGCCGTGCTGCTGCCAGAGCAAGCCGAGATTGCC
>JANHFX010014981.1:32508-48104 GCA_027560015.1 Chloroceryle amazona | reverse complement strand
AAATGTTTTCTTTCAATTCTTTCAGAAATTAATATATATTATTACTAACAGTTGCCAGCCAATGGTTTCTGTGATATAATTACATGTGAATTAAGTACTGATGGTAAATACACTGCACATAAAAAATACATGTATTTAAATTATTTTCTTTGCACAATAAAATTTCTGTGGCCAGCACAGATGTCCACAGTACAGCTTCAGAGCTTGACCTGACACTGCAGAAAACAAGTTTGTTCCTAAAGGGAGACATATATTGGAGAAAAAAGATCACTTGTCAGAACACAAAAAGCATAATGATTAGTGAAAACCACTGACAAATGTATTGGGGAATTAAACAGAGAAAGTCTACACAATACACAAAAGCATACATTATTGATAAGTAATAAATTATTCCACTCTGGGGAGAAAGGAGAAGAAGTAGACTGAGTTAATACCATGCATATGATACTAAATTTTTGGAGAAATTATTTATATTTCATCATCTGCTATAGTGATTGTAGAGTGCTATATTGCAAAAATAAATAAAAAATTCTGTTTCTGAAAAAAAATTCTCTCATTTCAAGACATAACCATGAAAAAAAAAAAATGCTGCTGTAAGGACAAGTCATCTGCCTTCTTTTCTCTGTCCCAGAAACAAAACAAGAATAACTCCTCTATACCATTCCCAAGTGGCTTGTAGAGCTCTGCAGACAATTAAACATATTAATGATTTGCTATTTATAACATTATTCTACCGAAAGACCAGCATGAAAAAGAGTGAAACGAAATGTAAAACTCTGCTCTGGCAAAACCTTAAGTCTCCCATGAATCTTATAGCTTTATGCGTTACTGCATTTTTAATACACTTCTTTCCTTTTGTGATTAGACTTGTCAGAACTGGAGCTCCAAGATCACTAACAACTCAGTGGGCCAGCAATAGTTTTTATGAACAAATCTTCCATGTGTATAAATGGAAGAGCTGCTAGCAAAAGAAAATCCATTACATTATTGTAATATATGCATTCTGGTTTAATTTTGTCATCCTATAAAGCACTACAGTTCACTAAACAATTACTTATATATATACAAAAAAATAGGCAGCTGCTTTCCAGCTTCCTAACTATGCTAAGCTAAAGAGTGGGTTTGCCAGCTAATTTAACATTCAGCTGTGTTTGTGCCGTAATGGGAGCCTTTCTGCTGTTTGAGTAAGACCACAAGTGAGGATTTACTATCCAGAGCTCCTATTCCTGAGTGGCAATCCCTGAATATCTGTCCAAACTGGCAACTTGTAGCTATGACAACAGACCTTCAAGATATTTTTTATTTTTTTTTTCCCCCATTATTAACAATTTAGGTGTTATTTAATGTGCCAATAGAGAATCTTCACAGTTTCTTTGCATACAGTTTGTTGCCCTTAAAGTGAAAACATTTCATGCCACATCAATGAAGTCTTTTCTGTAAATGCATGGAAAACAGCAATAGTGATCCCCTTATGTCTGCACTCCCTGCGCAGGTGTGACTTGCACATAAGGAGTTGTTCCTTCACAAAAGATGAAGGAAACAACTCATTAAGTTTCTTTGTAAAAGAAAAACTATTTTTAGGAGGTGAATATGTGATACAGGGATTTGAGTTTTTTCTCTTAATTCAGTGTTATTTCCTGTAGGACAGAGAAAAAGGAGTTCTTTCCTGACAAGCTGCATACTTCTCAGACATTTAAAAAAAACCTCAGATTCACAGAAAGTGGATAATACTTTTTTTGAATTTCTGGATTTGTTACTATGAGGTCTATATAAATCAGAATAAATTTTTTAGTATTATATGAAGAGTGTGACTCAGATTTCTGCTGCATTGGTCTGCCAGTGGGGAACTCAGTAGCAAAAAAAAAGCAGAACAACTCCACAGAATGTCAAAACTGGTTTTCAGAAAACCCCAAAATATTTACCATTCCAATGAGAGTCAACAAAATAATCACAAGACAAACTTCATTAACTGGACTCCAGGGAATTCTGCAAATATCAAGATGCTATTTTTTTTTTTTTTTAATCAAACCTGCAGAATCTTATGATTTTAGAAAAAGTAATGAAAGCAAGAAATTTAGTCTGCTTTTGCTGTAGTATGAGATCAGACTGAAGTGAGCAAAAAGACTTGTTTCAGTCTTAAATTCTACGTCACATGGGAGAGTAAAATCCTGATCACCATGGTAACAAAAGAGGTAAAGATGGTAGATTATATTTTCTCTTGGCAAATGTACTGAATGATAGTGAGATAGGAATAGCAATAGCTTCATGTTTCTGACAGTAAAGAGCAATAAAGAGATAACATACGCCAAAAATCTTGCCAAAGTATAAAAGTCAGTTTCTGAAGTTCTTAACTGAATTGTTGTTCAATACATACAGCATCTAGATGTCTATTATTGCAGCAGTTCCATAAGACTCTGTATGTATTATATCTTCTGCTTTAGTTATACTTATGTGAATATGGTTACGATTAAAAAAAAAAAAAAAATCTGCCTATTTTCTCTATTTCATTTGGTTTTATTAATGACAAACCAGCTAGCCTGCAACTTTACAGGCTGAGTAAAGGTCTGCATAATGAGGTAAAACCAGAAAACGAGTGAGTTTGGAAGCAGACGTCATTCCATATATTCTAATCCCCATTTAATCTATTTTAAAACTACAAGTCTCTGGTTTACTGATGTGCAAATATATATGTGCATAAAAAATGAGATCTGAAAGATTTATATTAGTGGCAGCTGACATTGTTAAAGGAGAATTGATACTTTCTTACCAAAATAATTATCAATTACTGAAACAGTGCCACATCTGTTACAGAAAAGTTGTAGAAATTTTAATTTGCACCAGACTGAGGTTCTTTGGTATATGTTTTATCATCATTACATCATCTTTACAACTGCTGTGATAACTTAGGACTTGTCAGAGCTTTGTGATTCGAGATGGGGTTTCTTCTATACTCTTTTATCTTCAAACATAATTTCATAGATATTTTTCATTAATATAGACTAATCACAGTAACGGTGATTTTGGAGAAAATCAAGTGATAAAATGAGTTTATTTATATGGCTTCTTTTTTTTTAGATGGCCATTATAGTGACTAGTCTATATTAAGACAAAAATATCTTTGAAATTTCATTTCAAAGATTTCATTTCATAACATACAAAAGAAAAAAAAAAAAAGAAGAAATCCTGCTTTGAATCAAAATATTCTGCCACATCTTGAATTATGGCAGAAGGGTAAAGAATTCTTTCCCAAAGCTAGCAGGGCACTTTAGGCAATTTTCTGAAGTTAGAGAACTGCACGCACACGCAGGGACACACACACTCACATACACAGAAGCACACTTACACACACTCTTAAAACTGTAACTTTGTGATGGTGAGAGACTTCATCACACATTACTGGTCTCATGAGCCCTTGAGTCCTGGGGATTGGTAAATGGACTCTGAAGCCCTTTACTACTAAATTCTTGTTATGAATAGCTTGAGTTGCTCAGGACAAGATGTCCTTACCATCCAATGACTGTTTGGTCAACTGTGTTAAATGAATTGGTGGCCTCAGTTCAGTTCCTAGTGGACAAGTAATTACTGCTGTTGTTGACCCGTGGGCTCTTTTTCACTCCGTTACACAGGTACAAACAAGTAACTCTAAGTGAATTGAACTAGTGCAAATGCAGTTAGATACTTACTGGCTTTCGGTGGCCTGTTGCAAGGCTGTATGCCAACTTTCATGCAGTTATGTCAACGTAAGTGTTGCCCAAATTAAGTAAAGACCAACATAAGCAAGGATATACACAGAGTTATGCAGAATTTACACCATAATCATCTGTAAAGGTACATGATAGTCTAGGAGGAGTCTTCATAATCTACAACATGTAATGAGGTTGACAGTGGTTAGCATCAGGTGTTATGTGCACACTGTTCACAAGAATAGAACACATCTGAATTACACTGATAGACGAGTGAATTCAGGATTATGTTGTAACAGTCCATGTACTTCCCTTCTGAAGAAATCGTTATCTTAATTCACACATAAGATACTATGTATGAGAGTAATGATATCTTAAAATATCAGAGAAAGGGGGATATTGTTTAACTTATGTTTTTCATATTAGAATATGCATGAGTAAAAGCACAGTCGTATACATATACTTTGTACTGCTGCCTTCCTGAATAGAAACTGATTTATTTAGATTTTCGAATGATAACTTTATCACTTTCAGAAAACAAAATTAATTTCATACCAATCAAAAAATTAGAGGTAATTAGGAAATGCTAGTTAATCAATTCACTGAGGGCAACCCTATGAATTACAAAAGATGCAATGCAAAGAAAAAATATAAATCAAGCAACCACCTCTTCTTAACTAAAAAATCCATTAGTGTAACTGCAGACATAGCAGGGTATTCATACATAGACTGACTAGAAAGACCCTTGTAGAAAGAGTTTTTCACTTAACATGTTGAGATTTATCAAACTGAAATATGCAGTTTTCAGGGGAAGCCTGAGGAAAAGAAATGTACCCTGAGCAGACAAAATTTGGAAACCTGGTTTAAAATGCTGCTCTCTGATGAAAATCAGGTATCTAAACCTACACTCAGACAATATGAAGGCCTTAAACATTAGGCTATACATTTATTGATCTCAATTTGCTCCTGTTTATACTGTTCTCTTTCCAGAGAAACAAATGAAAGAATGGGGAATCAGTCTTCTGAAAGCAGGTGAGAATATGAATGGCCAGAGGATTGCCCTAATTCCTACACTCTCACTTTTTCTACAATGTACTCATTCTTCTTTTAACCTACCAATCCAAACATTTTGTAAAGTTTCACCTTGTACAGCATGTGAGATGGAACCACTTTTCATTCACACATCCACATGATTACAAAGTGTGTCCTCCCTGCCTGCCAGAAAAGGTACACAGCGATTTGGGCACAGGTAGCACAGGCTGCTGCATCATGGCATGCATGGAGCTGAATGTGTTAACAATGCTGTAAGTGCCTTCAGTATCTTTGTTAATAGGGGTTTAAGTCTCAAGCTTGATATTATTTGAATGTAGTTCTCTGTGCTTTAATTACTATCATCATTACTATAGATACAGTAGTAATTATCTCTTCTTACTGTCTCATTATGTTTTGATCAATTCACATAAAAGTTTACTGTAAATATATGGTTAGGTAACATTAAAGAAAACATATAATTATGGAATATATAATCAAATGCCTTCTAAAGAATTGTATGTTTGCCAACAATTAAATGCTTTTAAAAATAAACAATTGTTTATAATAGGTAAGATGCATCTTTTGAAGCAATGAATATATAAAGCTTTATTTGTTGACCTCAAATTACTTTACTCTGGTTATATTGATAACATCTAGGTTTCTCAAAAACCTGCTGGCACAAAATCTTTTCAGCTTTATTAATGATTCAGATGGCAGTTTCTGAAGAGACAAGTCCCACAGAGAAGGAGCACTTGATTAATGACCTGGAAACACTTTTCCTTTTCAGCTGATTAAATAAAATTGACTGGATTTTTACATTTTTATAATAAAATGACCTGCAGGGCTGAGATGACACAGTGAAAGCAGCATGTTCACTCTTCAACAGATTTTTATTTTGTCACTTGTAAAAATGAAAGGGCTAACCACCCAAGCAGAAAAATGCACTTTATCACCGTCCACTGCCAACATGCTGACAATTGCTGCATACAAATACAAAAACATGGAGGAAACTAGGCTGTGTTTACACTCAGACTGATTTTGTCTAATGATGACAAAAGGTTTATGACTTCTTGGGGTTGGATTGATACTATTTAATTATTATGCAAAATGGATTTGTAACACTACTGGAGATCATAAAAAGCTTTATAATATGGTCTCTTAGAAGTGATACCACATCCCTTTCCAGAAATTTGAGTATCGCAAGAACTTTGGTTTTCTAAAGCAAGATGGTAGCAATTCTTAAACAACAAATGAAGCTCTAATAGGGTTCCCAGATAAAATAATTGGAGTAATTGCCCTAGCTGTTACAGAATCAAGACCAAATATTGTTAGCAGAGAGTAAAAATAAAGGATTAAATACATTGTCTCTAAACACACACATGTGAAGTCACAATGGCATATAAGGCTGTTGTATATAAAGCCACAGAAATAGCTGCTGTGCCTAGTCTGCCTGAGTCACAGCTCAGCTTAAGACCTCTATTCATGTCTCTCTTTTGTGTGTGTAGTTTCTTTCCTTGACGCTGTCCTTTGCATACAAGCTCCTGGCTTGATAAAACAATCAATAATTTCAGTCTGGGTAAGCAATCAAAAGTATTTCTTTGTCTTCCTAATACTAGACTGTACCAATATCAGAATTCTATTGCGGTTTCAGTGGCCTTATATAAATTTTCTATACCTCATACAAAATCTTATGTGAAATCTAGATCTTCTAGGTTAACTGTCCTTCTTCAAAACAGAGCCACCTTACTCTGACTTCAGGGAATAGTCCATGACTGACCCTGTTATCAAGGCAGATATTGGCTGAGAGTTTTAAATGGACTGAGACAAAAGCATGACAATGAGTTTGGCAATTGTTGAACACTGTCAGTTATCATAACCCTGAGCCTTGACACAGCAGTAAAGCTAGGCTTACATCTACAAAAACAGAAAAAATATACAGTGTGTCCAGACCTTCCTAGAATTGTCCACTCTGTACACACACAATGTTGTGTACACCTTCTTCCTCAAGTTTCATTTTAAGCCCAAAGTATTTAACATTTTGTCTATGTTGCTTAAAGAGTGGATTCACTGGATTATCCATCAGTTGATCTGTATCTGAACATCAGACTTGACAGTCTTTGAATCTGCAAGTGAGGGAGATGCACAGCTTTTACAACATTTAACTAACATTTCATTTCCATCATGTCTTTACAATTTGGTGTTTTGCTGTAGAATGTAAACTTGTATGGTTAAAACTACTGATATTTCTTTGCTTTCCATGTGGGTGTTGTGATTTTAGGCAAGGCAGCTGATAGAGAGAATGCACTCATACTAATGCTGCTAGAAGTAGCCCAATTCACATGATTTTTGACATCTATTCATTAAAAGCTAGGACTGTAAATGTGTCTGTCCCTTTAGCACAGGGACTATTTGCATATTTAAGAAAATAATTCTAGGTAGTTCCTACTCTTTTCATTTTTATGTAGATGTGAGAATAGCCATTCCCACAATGATTTGACCTGGTACTTCTTTCAGCTAGAAAGTTCTGAAGTTAGCATGAACAAAAGATAATGCAGACATATATGTATAAGTGTGTGTGTATATATATATGTATATTTAAGATTAAAGTAACTTTGACTGTTGTTTAGTTTAAGTATAAAGTGAAATGTACCCGTTTTGAAATATAAAGGTCAGATAAGCCCATTTTAAAAGGTGCTTGTCACAAAAGTCATTGTCTTTCTAAAAAAAAATCTCCATCAAAATAAAATTGTCAATAACATAAAGAATTAAAATCTTGAGTATTGGATCTCTTAAACCTTTATTCTGCTATGTGTTTCACTGTTTAAATTCAGTCAGAATGTGTTCTCCTCTGCTAGACTCCCTCCCATCCATCCACACAGCTACTCATACAGGAAAGGAAGCAAAAGCAGTGAGGATGTGGAAAGAATAAGTATTCTTCAATTTCCTTATTTTTCATCAAAACTTAAAACCATCATGGAAACAGTGCACAAAATAGTGCACAAATACACTCAAACTCCCACAAAATTGTCTAACTTCACTAATCAGGGTGAGTGGGATCCTTAATCTTGATAAACCAGATAAAATGTCAGGTTGGATGTAAAATGACTGAAGAAGGGGAATAATCTACCATGGCAAGGTACAGCTATTGCATCAACCCATATATTTCCACTCTTGTCCTTTAGTATCAGTCATCCAAGGGAAAGGCAATGAGGCAGGAGGATAACATGCGTTTTAATTAAAACCTCTGAAGAAAACAGATCAAGAAGAGAGGGGTAGTAAATGGAGTTAAGTCCAGCTGGCAACCAGTCACAAGTGGTATCCCTCAGGGTTCAGTTTTATGACCAGTCTTGTTTAATATCTTTATCAATGGCCTGGATGAGGGGATCAAATACACCCTCAGTAAATTTGCAGATGGCACAAAATTAAGTGGGAGTGTCAATCTGCTTAAGGGTAGGAAGGGTCAGCAGATGGATTTGGACAGGCTGGAGCAATGAGCTGAGGTCAGTGGGATGAGGCTTAACAAGGCCAAGTGCCAGGTCATGCACTTTGGTCACAACAGCCCCAGGCAACACTACAAGCTTAGGGAGGAGTGGCTGGAAAGCTGCCTGGAGGAAAGTGACCTGGGGGTGCTGGTGGACAGCCAGCTGAATATGAATCAGCAGTGTGGCCAGTTGGCCAAGAAGGCCAACAACATCCTGGCCTGTATCAGAAACAGTGTGACCAGCAGGAGCAGGGAGGTGATTGTGCCCCTCTGCTCAGCACTCGTAAGACCACACCTTGAGTGTCCAGTTTTGGGCACCACAGTACAAGAAGGACATTGAGGTGCTGGAGCAGGTCCAGAAAAGGGCAACAAAGCTGGTGAGGGGTCTGGAAAGCATGCCTTATGAGGAGATGCTGAGGGAACTGGGGTTGTTAATCTAGAGAAGAGGAGACTGAGTGGAGATCTTATTGCTTTCTACAACTACCTAAAAGGAGGTTGTAGCAAGGCTTGTGTTGGTCTCTTCTCCCAAATTACTGATGGTAAAATGAGAGGAAATGGCCTCAAGTTGTGTCAGGGGAGGTTTAGATTAGATATTAGGGTGAAATTCTTTACTGAGAGAGTGGTTAGGCACTGGAACAGGCTGCCCATGAAGGTAGTGGAGTCATCATTCCTGGAGATGTTTAAAAAACAAGTGGACACAGCACTAATGGATAGATAGATGTTAGGTTGGTCTTGATTATCCTAGAGGTCCTTTCCAACCCTAATGATTCTCTCTATGATTCTATGAAAAGATATTTTCTAGGCAGTACAGACTTGCAGAAATAAGGAGGGTAAGTTATGTGTTGTTTCTAATACTGTGTAAAGCATTCCCTACCAGTGGAAATTACCAAGCATGGTTCTTCAACTGTAGGAGCACGGCAAGTAAGTCCAACCATGCAAACCCAACAAGATCAAGATTTAGGGGCTGATATTTGCATACTGCAAGTTCAAATACTTTATTTCCCTTAGTAACTAGAGAAATTATAATTGTTAATTCAATCAGAGGAAAACAAGGCCTTGAAGCTGGCATGAATAATCACTTGCACAAGAGCAGACTGAGAAAACTGTCTGGATGTCGGATCTGCAGAAAAGGATTTAGTAGTTCACAAACTTAATGTGAGTCAACGGTTCATGGCATTGCTCAAGAGGCTATGACAAACAGGAATGTGGCCTTCATCAAGAGAAACATGATTTACATTTAGCTTAGCACTGGAGCTCCAGGCTTACTTAGCGATGTCGAGAAAAACATGCTCAAATGGAAAGAATCCAGAGAATGGCAACATGAGTGATCAGAGATCTGGTCAAAAGGGTCTTGCAAAGAAAGAGTTGAGAGTATAACTGTTTAGTCTAGAAAAGAAAAGGACTGAGACATAGTGTTTTTTAAATCTTCAAATATATTCCATAGTTGCTGCAAAGAATAATAATTTATTTCTTATGCCTGTGGCAGATAAAAAGCTAGAAAGGGAGGTTTAGGTTGACTACTAGGAAATATTTTCTAACCATCTGTGTAGCAAAGCAAATGGATGAGTTATTTGGGAAGATGTTGGCATCTACAAGAGAGAGGAAACTCTCTGCTTAAGAAGAAATTGAACAAATGTCAGAAAGGAGTAACTCAAGTATAGCTTACCCTCCCTTGGGCCACCGGGATGAAATCAATGACCTTCTGAAATCACTTCCTTCAAGCTCTAGAACACCTGCCAGGTTCAGTGGCTGAAGACAGCTGTCAAGACAAACTGGTTGTTGATGGGTTCCTGCAGTATTTTGGAATTCGTGAAATCTACCATTTGCAACTGCTGAAGCATCCACCATGTTGACAGAAATACATTATTACATAATTGGTACATTTTATGGCCAAACTAGACTGAGATATTATCTCTAAAAGGAGAAGAAAGTGAAGAGAGCACAGCACAGTAATTTTTCACCTGTAGTTGTGCCAAAACTCTAGCCATTCAATGAATATTAATTTAATCTGATGAAACTGTCGAGTAATATTTAGTCTTGAAGACTTAAAAAGTAATTCAATGTATAATTTCCACTGATTTCACATTGCTATCTTCCTCTCTCATCTTTCACTAGGATTTCTACCTTTGAAAAAGATCAGAAGGAATACTGCAAACTTTGTCTTCTTATTATTACTTGGACAACTTCTTTCCAGTATGTTACTTCACAAGGAATTATGAAAACTTTTAAAATAAAAAACATCTCAGAAAGTGGTGTTAGAAATGGGGGGCAGAGGAGGTGAGTTCATTTAAAGCTTCTAAATGAACAGGTTGATAATTATTTGAGTATGTGGAACATTCACAAAATAGACATCCTATAAAATAATCAAAAGGGAAGAAGAAAATCTGGCTTTAATTGCTTATACAACTTTTAGATTGAAGCTGCTTTTGCCATCCATATTCAGAATTAAAGCTTTGAGAGTGATACAAGCTATAGTGAGCAACAAAGTTAAGTCTTCAAATACAACACTAAACATTAGAGGCTTCATTCAATTGTAAATTCTGTACAGACTTTGTTCTACCACTAAAGTGTTCATCTGTTAAAACATAGTTAGAACATATAAAATCATGCAAATTCTTCTTCCCATCAGGTTTACTACCAGTTATACCTGGCAGCCTTATGTTGTGAGTGCTACAGCCTAATTCATGACTGGATGGAATATGAATAGGTATAAGTAATGCTGAATCTGATTAGATTATTTTGAATGTGTTTAGGATAATAGGTGTAATTTTGTACATTGACATACATTTGACTAAATGTTTTGAGAGAAAAATTGCCAGAGGAAGTTTTTAATTTCACAACAGAAACAAAATATATTGAATGTATGAAGATGAAGTATTTCCCTTTTAATGTCCCCTATGTTCCATAACTGAAATTATAAGAATGCAGAGCTAAGGCAAGGTAATCTCCTACAGTGTAGTCAACAATATCTATTTTGGATGAAATATTATGAAACAATTACACTACTTTTTTACTGCTTTTAGTTTCCTCTGATTATACTCATCTGCATGTGTGTGTATAAAACTAGACAAACATAATTAAGGCACCATATAGCCTCATTGAGAGAAACTGCAGCTTAACAGGTACCTGAAGCTGAAAAACTTCCATGTTTTACTACACATTTTCTAGTGTTCCCCTCCTGAAAGATGTATTTCTTTTGTCAGCTCAAAGACATCACAGTCTGGAAGCACAACAAATAATTTCAGCCAGTAGACTGGGAATATGCTATTACAAAATTTTGCAGTGTCTATTTCTCTTCTGGCATGTCAAAAGAATAGAAAGTGTGACAGGGAACTGCAAAAGCAAAGTAAGATGACAAATCAACTCAGTGAATTATTAGTAATTCACTACAATCACAGAAATAATGAGATCCCATAGATCTTGTCTCCTAAAAATTAGTTTGAAAAACACTTTTTGTTCTCCTAACAGCTACGCAATAACGTGCTAGGATCCTGTTTTCTGAGTAATTGCTTGTTTGGGGTTTTTTGTCCTTTTTGGTTGTTTTTTTTTGTTGTTGTTGTTATTACTAACCACTGTTTTGCTAAAAGTTGTTTAAAAATTCTGGGAAAGAATATGCATGATTCATAAAGTTGCCTATGGAAGCTAAGGTTCCTTATTCCTTTCTCATTTGTACTTTAAAAAAACAGTGCCAACTTCCTTTAAAAGCAAATTTAATCAGCTGCAGGCAAAGTTAGTCCAGCTATCAAGAAAATAGCTACAACCTATGCAGATAGGAGTCCGAAAGTTTCCACTTTTGACTGATAGTTTTTCACTTTTTGTTGTGACTGGCCTATCAGCAAAAACCTCTTTATAATAAAAACTTATGTACGTGTTCATCTTGTTTTATAGCTTATTAATTCTACATGTATTTTGCTTAATTTCTACAATCTGAAAATCCTTCATCTTGCAAAGATGAATATTATTATGTCCAAAATAATGTCATTAAAGGAACATTCAGAAAATTCAGTTTTCATTAATAACAATATGAGTATTGCAGCTCTGTCAAATCATTTTAAATTATGTCAAAATTACTGGTTTGAAAATAAATACAGAAAATTTATTTGGAGTTTACTTGAGGAGTGTTTGGCTCCAAGACTTGTAAGACCGCAGCTGTAGAATTGCCTAAGTCAAAGAACATTCATAACCAGAAATCAATTATAAAAAGTTCTAAGGCCCTATGTGAGGCCTATTGCAGAAATGTGTGACACTAAATAAAAAAAAATAAATATTTATCTGTCTGTATAACAGAATCCAAGGTCTGCAACTATGTAATGAAAACAGCACATGGCATCATTTGCAGACAGAGGAGGAAAGAGCAGTAGGAAGGTGGCATTGTAAGGGCTGATGAATAATGGGTCTGTTTAGTATTGTACATACAAAGAAACATCTAACCTTGAATTAAGTTTTGTCTTTTTTTACTTGTTTGTGGACAGAAATGTCTCTAAAACACACTTCACCTTCAGTTCTACACTTCCAAGTGAATTCTAACATTTGGAATTTTGAGCTGGTGTTTTTTAAACAAAAAACAAATACTACAACTTTAAGAACTGGAAATATCAGCCAGGTCAGACCACAAATATAAGAAACAGCTCAAAGAACATTTTGCATATGTAAGTAGGCTCCCCTAAGAAATTCTCTGCGTCTCAATATGGAATCTTCCAGCTATGAAGTTGCATAAGCCAGGTCTGTATAGGTCTGGGAGTGCACTGGCTATCTCAGCTCTGCAGTCACATAAATGACTGCTTTGTGGATAAAGTTTTCCAGATTAGCAGGCAGTGAAACACACAGCACCTTCAATACATCTGTTTCTAAGATGTAAAAAAAAAAAATTAATGACCACTATCTGAGACAGCTGCCACCAATATAAAAATACATATTTTAGTATGTTACGTTTTTTTAGTTTTCAGTTTCTCTTTGACAATGGCTTCGGGAGCAGTTATGCTATCATATGTCAACCTTTTCCTTACAAGTTTAGTTTAATAAATAGATATTTTAAAGATTTAATAATGACCTGCCTCAACCAACTCATCAGACTAAAGATACTGGACAAATTAATCCTGTCTTCCAAAGAGCCTTCTGCTATCATGGTGGTGTCACTTTGCTGCCTCAGAGGGGAAGGTTGCTGTCTTCATATGTTCCTCTGTTTAACTGATCTCTCAGAGATACTGACTAGATACAGACTTGTGTCTGAGGAGGATTGAATCAGTAAAAATTTTATTTTTAAATGCTTATCATGCATGTGTAAAAATTGGCTAAAAAGGATATCTTTGGGGAGACAGGAATGTATTAATTACCATGTGGGAGAATTAATTGTGAAAGCAGCACTAGGACAGGTAATGCCATACTTACCTAGCTGAAATGGAATTTCTCTACCTTGTGGTTTTTCAAGAACTCTGGAACTGTCAGGTAGCAAAGCATGCGAAATAACTGTACATCATTCCTGAGATCATACTTCAAAAACTCATCAAGGGAAGACTGGAAGGTTTTTTCACCTGGGATTTTAATTCCCATTGGACTTCTGTATTAAAGGAAAAGCCTGAAATGTCATTTATTTACCAGAGAAATGGAACTGTAAGATATTCAGTGTAATAGAATATCACCTAAAGAAATTTCCATGCTATCCTGCAAGTGTGACCTTCTTGAAGTTCACTGAGCCTATACAAAGTTTTTATCAGAAGTCAAATCATTACTGACTATAAGCTGTTTTGTAACTGATAGATCTAACATGATTTTAAGCAATATAATAAAACCAAAGCAAAACTCCCAACAGACAGAATGGTCAAAAGCAATTGCCAAATATTTTTATTTAAAGTTACTCACAGAAGTCTTCTGCTTCTTCATAAGTTCACTCAGTGAAATCTCTTCAGTGCTTCTTATTTTTTACAGATACAATTCTGACTACTGAACTACAAAGATTAAAGCTTATATAAACAGAAATCAAGCAACAATTTAGGAATAAAACATGCAGGCTTGAGGCTTAGATGTACTTACATGTATGGTCAGCACAGAGAATGGCCTGGTATACAGAAATGCAACTGGGAAAAGATCTTGTACCTGCTTGAATAGTGGCTGATTTATTCCAGATTTATGTACATAGTTTTTTCATATGCATTTTCTAAGTACTTCAAAATAAAATACTCTAATAAAATAAAGGTTGTGGATTTTTTACTAGAAAAGCATATTATCAAAACTGAAATAACCTTTGTTTTAAATGACTATAAATGTGATTATTATGAGTTAATCTTGCAGCTTCTTGCTTAATAAACATAAGTTCAGCAAGAAATCAAGCACTGTAACATACAAAAACTTGTCTTTTAAGATCCCTGCCAAACAGCGAAGAAGGTCACTGCAACCTGTGTGTGATGTTGTAAAGTGTTTGGTCCAAACATACCTTCTAGGAAAGCTCTGTTTGCACATATACAAAGAAAAAACACCTTGCTAAGACATTGTAAACTGAACTGAGAATATTGGCAGCACTCTTACAGATAAACTCCCTGGTACATTCAGTTTGCACAGCTTATACTAGATGTATAAATGACCCAAAGAATGACTGTTGGTACGGAAAGAATTATGACTTCTGATAATTGCAATTGAAATTTTAATCTTCTTAGGTGAAGTCATTGTTGGGCAAGGCAAAGAGTCCATAATCACAGAGATGTATTATTGTCATTTCCTTTTGACACACCTCGTGTTCCTTTCTGCTTGTCAATGTTGCTGGTATTACCAAAACTTATGAGGCCCACACAGAGGTAGAAAAAGTAAAAGGCACAATATAAAGGGCAGAAGATAGAGCTGGAGAGGTGTTGAATTCCTCATTCTTGAGGCCCACATAAAATAGGTGCAAAACTACCATTAGAAATGTTTCTTAGTTCCAAGTTAAATAGAATAACTTGATGTCAGGGGCTGGGAGGAACCTTGAAGATCTTTGAGTCCAACCCCCCTGACAGATCAGGATCATATAATCTAGCAAAGGTCACAAAAGAACGCATCCAGGTGGGTGTTGAAAACCTCCAGAGAAGGAGACTCCACAACCTCTCTGGTAGCCCGTTCCAGTGCTCTGTGACCCTTACAGTAAAGAAGTTCCTCCTCATATTAAGGTGGAACCTCTTGTGCTCCGGCTTACATCCATTCCCCCTTGTCCTATCACAGAGCACGAATGAGAAGAGGCTATCCCTTTCCTCTTGACACTCAGCCCTCATATATTTATAAACATTTATCCAATCCCCTCTCAATCTTCTCCTCTCCAGACTGAAGAGCCCCAGGTGTCTCAGCCTTTCCTCATAGGGCATGTGTTCCAGTCCCTTCATCATCCTTGTAGCCCTCCGTTGGACTCTCTCGAGCAGATCCCTGTCTCTCTTGAA
>JANHFX010014981.1:0-22268 GCA_027560015.1 Chloroceryle amazona | reverse complement strand
AGAACATTTACAAAGTAATTCATCAAACAGACTGGAAGCAGCAAATACATGTGAATAGCAACAGGCTCCAATATTCTTCCTGAAGTAGCAGGCTACAGCTGCCTTGGGAGTAGGCAATGAAGTGAGGAAAAAAAAAAAAACAACAAACCAAAAAACACCCAACCCAGAAAGTTATATGTAATGCCATCCATTATCTCAGCATGAGAAGAGCTTCTGGTAGATGTAAGATTTGGTTCTTCTTGTGAAAAATATTGAAAGATTTAACATTTGCTCTCTCTGAATTAATCCATTGGGCAGCCCAAGGATAGGATAGGTATAGCTAACTTGGATTTTATTTATAGAAAGCACCATATTTTAGGAAGATATAAAATAGTGGCTTAAAAAGCTGAATAACACAAACACTCATACTGTCATACATAATAAGACACAGCAGAGCTACAATACACAGAATAATTTATCTATCATTTAGAATACATGGCTGATACTTTCTTGCCAAACAAGCTAAAACCCGTACTGTTAAGAATGCTGTAAAACTTTATACCTTGTATTTAAAACCCACATCTACAGTCACACAAACTGTATGGTAAGCCAGTCAGCACAGTGAATGCTTTTTTCTGTCTTAAGCAGAATGACAGACAAATGTCACCAATCAGCAGTTGTTCATTAATGTACAGCTAAAACCAGCACACTGCAACCTAGAAACAATGCAATGTAAAAATTAAACGTTAGAAAGCTTGTGTAACCTAGTGAGCATGTCTACCAGGAGGTTTTATTCAAATAAGCAAGCAATTCATTAATTTGTTATTGACAGTCCTAAAAGTAGAAAACTCTTTAAGAAAAAAAAATGCACAATGGTCACAATCTGTTTGGGTCTGCTGAATTCAATCAGAAGGACTTGGAGAGTTCATGTTGGTGCTGTGAGACTGAGGAATGCAAGTGAAGGTAGAGGGTCTGTGGAACCCTCTATAGCCTGTTTTGAACCTGTTATTGTTCTCTGCTCACTTAATGGCATCTTATAAAACATCTGGTCTCAAATGCTCAAATATTGATTCAGTATATGGAAATCTGGTATTGCACTACTGCTGTTTCTAGGAACAGCTTACATAAACAGATCTGACATGATTGTGCCATATGGTTTTATTTCTGGAGTACTTTAACTACATTTTTTAGGGAGAGAGTGTGATTAATTGGAGTGATTTATAGGTCCCCCTTGCTTGCTTCAAGATGGGTGATGACCAGTCTGTAAAAGCCACAAGTTTTGGTGTCCAGGTTCATAAATGTTTTCAGTTAATGGTTAACTGAATAACAAATCTTTTCTGTGCATTCACGTGTGACTCCAGTGAGTAGGTGATAAGGCCTAAATCCTCCATAGAGTACAAATGTGCAGGCTGAAAAGGAAGTGTGTTTTACAGTGTCTATGTGCTTTTACCATGCTGCATTTACCACACATTAGTGAAGGCAAATACAGGGAAATGAGGGGTTTTGAAGAGACAAATAGGTTATGGCCCTTTTGCAAACATCAGTAACAAATTGAATATTGTAGCTGGGTAAAGAGCAAAGCTGCAGATTCTGGGTTAGGTTTAAAATAGAAGGAATTTGGTCAGCTTGAAGATGGTGTTTGCCCTGGAATTCCTTCCTCACCAGCCTGACACTCAAGCCCTGTCATCGCAGGTTGTCTTACAGCCTTGCCATCTTTCTGCCAAAACTCTTTGTTTGGCCACTCAGATACATCAAAACCAGTGTTTTATCACTTGGCAAATCCACTGACACCTAGACTGATGATCTGTAGAGTCATGTGGGTACTCCTGTGCGACTTCACCTGGCAGGTGGGCAGTTGAGTAGGAAGTGACAAAAATGTATGCAACTCCTGGACTAGCTTCATTCATCTTTGCTCCATGAATCTTTGGCATGAACATCTGAAGCCTGAAAAACTGTTCTGTTCAATTGCATTTGGCTTACTCCCTATTCTCTTCTTTTGCTTACACAGCTTTGTGCATGCAGTTCTGCTGTGGAGTTATGAGTAGAGGCAAGAAGACAGTAACCACCACGCAGTATTAAAGAGATTCACAGCTGTGCAACTGTCTCCTTAATGCATAGTGAAGATAAAACATCTCAAATATTCTGTACTTTTGATTAGTTGCACTGTACCTTTGCTAGCAACACACCAAATTTTCTCTATTGCTCTTCATGTGGCGCTGTTAATTATATACTCAGTACTTACCTATTTTGCTTCAGCCTATGAGTTTTACCAGGCATGGGCAGAGGGAAGCAGAAACAGTGTTACGTACTAAGCTGGTTAGGCTCACAGGTCAAGGTTAAAGCCTTGGGTGAGCTGTCCATTGACAACTCTTACTACAGAGCTATCAAATGTTTTAGAAGAAACCCTGCAATAAGCAGTTTTCAATATTTAAACAGCATTTCAGTCAACTCAGTGGCATTTATATATTAGTTGAATGTAACGAGTTCTGCTGATTCATTTTGCTTAGTGAGGACTATTTCCTTGTCTTACCTTAGAATGATAAGTTCATTTAATTGCTCTTGCACTTATAAGAAAGGTTGAAGAGTACTTTCTGAGTGTCTCGCCATGGTTCATCATTTTAGTATACACCTTTTGCCTTTCTTCTACTGATATTTTCCCCAAGGAAAATTTGTCTTCCCTTTGTTTTGGTAGAGTATTTTGTTAATTTCTTCATCCCTATTACTTTAGGATTTTGCTAAGTAGAAGTATATACTTTTCAGTCAGAGGTGATAAAGTCTGAATAAACCCTAAATATAAAATGGCATTTGTCTTGTGCATGGAAGTATGGATTTTAAAGTCTCCTATATTCTTCCTTAAACATATTCTGCATCTTAGTTATAAGCTTTTTAAAACAGTCCTAATATACAATAACATTTTTAAGACAACACTACACATTGAACAGGGTTCTAAATGCAAAAAATGCATTTATTTTGATACCTTCTATGTTTTAATATCTTGACTATAAATTGTAATTAACACAAGGTTTTGGTTTTCTTTTTTTTTTTTTTTCCCACTGCCTCCTCATATGTCCAGAAAAATATATAGATCTTCAGGATTTTCTTATTCTCTACATTAAAAAACAGTTTATGGAAGTTATAGTCTGATGATTTTCTCTGTATGGAGGTGGAAAAGGAAACCTACACTTCTCCATTAGATAAGCTGTCCTCTCTCAAGTTTGAGGGGTTGGAAATGCTGGTCACTGACATTTCTTCCCTACAATCACATGTCATGGGCAAATCCTTTATATGGGGTGTCACTGCTTCTCGTCTACTCCATCAGTCCATGTTTGACCAGCTGTATCTGGCTTTCTTGACTGAGAAGGAAGCAGTGAAACCAAGCACGGAAGCTGAGAAGCCTTAGCTGCTGCTTTTCGCAGGGGAGTCTGAAGTAGGATGATGCACTCTGCCATGGGTGAAAATCATCTGGGGTAGGAGGAGGAGGACAGAATGGAAAGGTAAACAAAAGGTGTTTGATGCTGCAGCATCACTATCACTGTTTAAAAGAGTGAATGCTAGCAGAAGAACCTATCCTGTCCATGCTTAGCCTATTTCATCCTTCAGCTATACCTGGTTCCGAGCACACTACACTTACCCACCTTGTGGGACTATGATATCAGCAGATTGTTTAGCATGTCTCTACTGCAGGTAGCCAATAGAAAATATAAAGATAACAGCATTTACCCTGCACTGAGCTTCCCACCCTCCTCTTGCCAATTCCTGGGCCACTGCTGAGCAGATTTCTAAAGCTAAGGGAGGAAGCAAAGTAGACATGTTGTTCTTAAAGTTCTGTGGGATGCAGTGACCAGTCTAAACTGCAGAGTAATGCATGAGGATACCTAGGCCACTGCACACCATGAAGAAATATTAGCAGAGCATGAAGGGAAGCACCATCAGTGCTCACTTGAAGGGCAATAAAGTCAGACAGCCAGGGGCAGCTAGGGTGGGGAAAGAAATCCCCTGGGAGACCGGCTTCGTGCTGAGGTCCTGCTGTCTCCGAGGAACCCTTTTGGTCCAAAGGACACCACTGAGCCTTCTCCACCTTGACCAGCCCCACCAGGGGTCCTCACACTCCCCCTGTCCCACAGCAGCCATATCCAGGGCCCTGGGTCTGGTCTGGGCCCATGCTGTAGGGGTTCAGTGGTGCTCAAGGAATCAATGCCCCCAGAATGACACCTGTGTTTTAGCATTTGGAATACGCATCAGCTTATTAGGTATCCCTCACAAACACAAATTAATTTATATTAATTTGCTGCTTCTAATGATTTCTTTTTAGACATACCATACTTGTGTCACCACAAGCTCTCCATAAATTCCCTCTCATCCTCTTCTCTGTGATTCTCTCTGAGTTGATAAGACCTTGTGCCTTTGAACCTTTGGTCTCCCCTTCCTTGAAATACTCTTCAACCTGTAATTTTCTGATGCTTTCACCATTCCACTGGTATTTCTGTTGCTTAACAGCTATAAACATGGCTCAGACTGTGGCTTTCTGAGTCACTCAGAAATCCACAGAAATTCAGAAATTAGATTTTTCAAAGGATAGAAAGTAAACAAAGTATAGATAGATGTGCATATAAAGGACACACACAAAAATACATCCTTTAAAGCTTCTGATCATCTAATGATATTCAAATATAAGAATCTTAGGCACCACAGTTGGCATAATTGCAAAAAAATTAGATGCACATTTCATATGTTAAAAAGAAAGTTGCACTCAAACTTTTACCTTTTAGAATTAGCCCCAGAAATGGAAATGAGGACTGGACTATGAAAAGCAGATGTGTCTAATCAAACCTTTACATCTCATCTCAGGATTTTTTAGAAATTCTTCATCCTCTCATATTGATTTGTTTTTAACATGTACAGAACCAGATGGAGTCCAACTGTTTACATTTGGCTTAAATATGCCCCAGGGCTGTATCAATCTCTACAAGCAAACTGATTTCCAAAGAAACTGAGAGTCTGTACAGTGGTGAACTTCTACATAAAAGAACATAACTGACAAAATCCTTTTCTTGCACAAGTTGAATGAACACTTTCAAATTGTGCATGTTGCAGAGAAAAACAAATACATTTGAATGGCTGGCAGACAACCTCCAGTACTTGCCTTTTAAATAACATTGGTGTTCATGCTGTTTTGCTGGTATGACTTTCATCTTGTAACTACCAGGCTTGAATGTGAGTTCTGTGAGAAATATCAAGATACAATACATATATGGTGAGGGAAGTCTGACTAATTTAGGAGTTTCTTATATATATTCTTGGATCAAGGTCCAAGCAATTACACAGGTCACTCACTTGAAGCTAAGTTTAGATAAGATACACAATATACAAGCAGATTACTACATCTTCACTCAACCTTTAGAGTGGCTAAGGAGATGACGGTGCATAGGTTTTAGGCCTTCTTTACTCTAGAGAGGTAGACCCAAACTCCCTAACATTTTAAACAGGATACTATCTGCATCATGCATGTTGAAAGTAGAAAGTTTGCCCTAGTTTCATAACCACATCGTATGTTTGACAATAACATAACAAGCAACAACAAAGCATGTCTCAAGTCAGGGCTAACTGCTCTCATCTATTCTTTAGTGATCAGCCACAGAAGAACTCAGGAATGACATTAGCACAGTGAAAATGCTTCATATCAGAATGTATTGTCCAGATCAAGGTTCTATTAATTATTATTATGCTTTTGTGTTCTATGTTACAAATACCCCCATTCCTTCCTGTAATGATGGAGCACTGGGCCAGCAGTGGAAAGCTCACTTAATTTTAATGTTGGGAGATTCAGGAGGCTCCCTGATCACAGGTCAGATTTTGCATCCCTGTGCTTCAGTTCTTTGCTCTAAAAATGCGACAGTTGGATAGACCTTGTGAACCGTGATGTGAATGCCAATTGTTTGCTGACAACAATTCTGAGAACCATAACTGTCAACAGGAAGGATAACAAAAATTATCATATTTCTGAATCACCACCTGAAGAAAAAAGAAATATGCAAAATAGTCAAGGTGTCAGATCTTGTGTTTCTTATGTAATTAATGGAATATTCATGTAATATCTTCATTCATTTCCTTTAAGAACTAATAAAAATCACACTTCTGGAAGATAACAGTCTTCTAAACTGCCTTCCTTGTTTGCAGGCTACAGTCAACACATAATTACTGTACCAGTAATAATGCAATATACAATGTATGACAGTTTATACCAGAATGTAATGTTTTCAGTAAGCTCTGTTTCTGAACACTATTTTTTTTCATCACTGTTAGCTTACAAACTGTTCTAGAAATCAACAGATTTCACAAACACCATAGAAGTCAGATTGTCCCAGCAACTGAAAAAAGGACTTGAATTATAACTGAAAGTATATTGTACAACAAATCAAAGTTATACAGTGGTATAATAAAATAATGTTTTAAAAGAGGGCATGCAAGATAAATAGGAGAAGAGGCTTCTGTCAGATAAGTGTTTCATGATATGAGAATAAATTTCCAAAATAAGGAATCATTACCCGTGGGCTTTCATACCATGAATGAACAAAAGCTTCATTGGATTATTGCATGGTGTGATTAGCAATATCTTTAAAAAGTAGTTTCTTTCTTCTGCCTGCTATGTCTGTAGTCAGAAAAGATATGTTTATCAATTATTGTATTAAGAATTAAATACCTTTATTAGTGAAATTTTTCACCCATCTGTAACCTAATTTTTCACTTAACATTAGGTTGTTCAAAACATATGCAGATCCCAATGTAACCATAAATATAAAATGTGTGATATTTATAATTACTAGGATTACATTGTTTTATATTGATTACCTCAGGGGAAAAAAACCAAAACAAATGGGTAACGTCATCACAGTGAATATCACAGTAATGAGGAGAAAGGTTCCATATCTTTAGCAATATTGTCAGTAATAAATTGTCCTCCATGTTATGTTGTACAAGCTAAATAAAACTAAAGTCATACTTTTTACAACGTTTACTGCGATTACATTTGTATATTTTGATGTTGCAGAGAAAGTTGTGTAAACAGAACAAAGATTCACTGTGTGTCCATTTTTGCCAGTCTTCCCCAAAGATGGAAGAAGTTCAAGGAAAATGGATGAAATATCAAAGGCAAAACTGTATAGGAAATATGTTTATAAGCATATGTCATTTGAAAATTGTTGCTGCATGCTTTAGATTCTTTCAAACTGAGTAGCATTTTTCTGTGCTATGAGGGCAAAACTGAGTAAAACTGTATTGCTTCTGTTAACGAGGGCTACAATATTTTCTGCATATAAAAGTTAAGTATTGCACTTTAAAAATAAATTATATTTTATCATTTATGCTACTTTATGACCCAAGAGATATGTGTTATTTGCATGTTACACTTAATGGGTAGTCACAGAAGACTCACCTCTGTGTAAAGCTGTCACAGAGGTTTCCATATCACTCCCAAGAAAAGCAGGACACTGCTGAAGTGGTGCTAGAACTTAGCACAGTCCTTAGATGTTCCCTTGGGACATTCACATCCTCAAACTTACACTGGAGGACTCAGTGGCATACAGACGGCTGAAGATCACAGCGTGTCAAAGGATTCAAATCAGCTTTGGATGCACACACAGAGTATGGTAGTAAAACACACCAAAAACTATGTGCTCAGCAGTGTGACTGCAGCAATCTGTGGGCAAAAAGTGGACTGAGAAGTAAAATTCTATCTTCTCCAGCAAAAATTGTCATTAATGTGATATACCTTTGTGTGAGTAATCAGCCAGTGGCAATCTCTGTATATGTCTAAAGACATAAATCTGTAGCTAAACTGTGTTTAGTATTCAGAGTAGCTCTACTATCACAGAGGGTTAAGGCTTTGAGAAGGTCTTAAATACGGAAGTGGAGGCAGTTTGAAATGAAGTCCTAAGAACATATCTAAACATGCAAACACTTGCAGGTGTGGCAGTTTGTACTTGGCTCTCATTGTCACCATGTATCCCTAATCTTTCCAGATGCTATGACATAATCACCCTCAGACAGGACAACAGAATCACAGAAACAGAGAATCATAGGGGTGGAAGAGACCTCTGGAGATCATCTAGTCCAGCACTCCTGCCAAAGTTGGTTCAGCCAGAGCAGGTTGCACAGGAACACATCCAGGCAGGTTTTGAAAGTCTCCAGAGAAGGAGACTTCACAACCTCCCTGGGCAGCCTGTTCCAGTACTCTGTCACCTTCGTAGTAAAGATGTTTTTCTTCATGTTCAGGTGGAACTTCCTGTGTTCCAGTTTGTTCCTGTTGCCTCTTGTCCTGTCACTGGGCACCACTGAAAAGAGACTGGCCCCATCCTCTTGCACCCACACTTTATTTATAAGCATTGATAAGATCCCCTCTCAGTCTTCTCTTCTCCAGGCTAAACTGTCTCAGGTCTCTCAGGCCTTTCATTGTAAGAGAGATGCTCCAGTCCCTTAATTATCCTCCTAGCCCTTCTTTGGAATCTCTCCCCAGTACCCTAACAATGAGGCAATATAGCCCAGTTGAGCACTTTTGTTGTCCTTTTATGGATCTGCTTAATTTGTCTAAACGCTTTCTGAATCTGTTAATAAAGCCTATCTCCACAATCATTGTAATAGCAAGTTCCAGAAATTCACAAACTGTTGTATAAAGAGGTATTTTATCTGCTTTAAATAGATCTCCCATGAGTTTCATAAATTGGCCCCTAGTTCGTTAATCATGGGATTTGATAAATGAAATCATTCTACTTTCATCTTCATGGCAATCATGGTAAATACTGAAATTCTCACAACTTCTAATGTCCTTCTACATATAGATTTAATTCTTGTGAAGATCTATAGATCTTATGTAGGTGAACATGCTACAGAGACATGTTCATGAATCTGGCACACAATTTTGATATACTGACAGTGGAATAAAAAGTGAATATGAAGGGACAGGAAGTGAGAAAGTGTGACACAGACTTAAAATTATGTGCTTACACTTATGAAGTATCTGTAGCTTTGATTAGAGGCCTCATATTTCTGTGTGCAAGGTCAGGCCCAATTTTATAAAATGCTTACTTCATCTGTGTTTGGAAACTTGAATTCAGGAGTAGTAACTAAGATTGAAAGGGTCGAATTTATACCAGATCTAACTCCTTATCAGTAAACCAAGGATACATTTGGCCAATGTGTACAAACAGAAGTAACTAAAAATGTACAAGTGTTAGAGAGCTAGATAGAGCAGCAAGTCAAGGGAAAACAGAGGGCATCAGCTTGAGAGGTAATCAATGTGTGTGGGAGTCTGGAAAAGATAAGCACCATCAATGTCAACAGAAAGTCAGAAGCAAGGGGAAAAAAACTATCACAAAGTGGTAAAATAAAAACTTTCTCTCTGTATCCATCAGTAAGGTCTGTCTTTCATTAATTATTTAATTGTTTTGGCTTATATCATGCACTTGAATAGACTAGTATGCAAAAACAGAACTGATCATGAATATTTCAGAATTTCTTATTGTCTGGAATGAAGTATTAATATCTATTAATGGAAGAAACCCGGTTTGCAGTTCTGCTTATGCCCTATAACCAATGGTCTAAAAAGAAGGCATTGCTAGATGGTGTGTTCAGTAAGGGCAATGCAGTTGGAAGGGTCATGTATTGCCCCCAAAAGGAAATAAATAAAAGAGTATGTAAAATGAATATGTAAAATGCACATGTATATAAAATCCAGTCATTATGTAAAATGAATATCTGGAATCACTGTTGCCCACTACTCTGTACAGCCACTTATTTACATGAAATGGGAAAAATACAAACAAATTATCAACTATGAGATTTTGTACTCCCTTAATGCAGAGACTGCTATACCTCTGTATAATGTCATTTAGAACAAATACAACATTGGATTTTGTTACTTTACCTGACAGAAAGGTTTAAATACATACAGACCTTGCTGCCTCTCCCAAACACTTTGAATACATATGCACCCATGTTAGCAAATTCTCTAAACATTAACAATATTATTTTGATAATTGAAATATATTATCTAAACTGCTGCTGCAATTTTAAGTATATCCTTTCTTTTTCTTATAGTATCTGATGAGTGTGTTTTCTCATGTATGAACTAAAATATTCTAGAGCTTATTTGAACTCTTAAAATGTTCTAGCAAAAAAAAAAAAACAACCAACCAACTATAATGCATAAACTGGAACAGGAAAGTGTGCTTTTTAGGTGGCTTTTGAAAGTCTTCAGTAGAATAGCACATACACTCATTCCAGAAAGGAGTTTTAACATGGTAAAGACACATATCTCTGGAATGAGATATGAGAAACTTTCTCAGTTCCCCCAGCTTAGGTGTATGTATTCAGAGCTTGCTGAAGAGATGATATTCTGCTATGACTGCTTAATGTGACTGCTTTTAAACTGATGCGGTTCTAGTGATGCTAGCCTAGAATGTACTGGGTATGCTGATGGCTAAGGGAAATTTGTTCTTTCCCAAGTTGTTGGTTTGTTTTGTTTTTTTTTCTGAAAGGACTCAACTAACTTAGCACAAGTTCAAACTCTTTTTACAGGAATGAGTTTACTTTTTTTAGCTATTAGCAAAAAACTTCACTTAACGAATTATCCTACCTCTATTTACAAGTGTATTTAATACATAACAAAATGATTGAAAACAGCAACTAACACAAAGCTGGGAAGAACAGTTAGAGAAATACAGTGTGTTCTTAGAAAACTTCATCTGCAAGGTTTCATCTGTTAACCCAGATAGCAAAGTTGGAGCTTCAGGTAATATATGTAAGGACAATAAAAACATTCAGGACAGCCCACTGTCAAATCATAAAGTTCCCATGCAGTAGTTACTATATATTTTGCTGAAGTACTGTCTTAAACTGCCTGCTGTGAAAGGTGGAGACATAGCTGAATTAGAGTTTTTGAACTTGATCTTCTCTTTGTACCTCGTATCTTTGTCTCATCTATGTCAGGCTATTATATGGATAGCTCAAGTAAAACCAGGAAACATTTGCAAAAAAAAAAAAAAATTCCTCAGAGCAATAGGTGTGCTGTGTTGTTTAGGCTCCACCACAGCAGAGTTGGGGCAGGATTTTCTCTCTTCTTCACTCATTGAATGACTATTGCCTACCACAGGAAACCCAATCTCTGTGCTACCCTTATCAGCAGTGAACTATTTCTTTAAGTCTGTCTTCTTTTTAACTTCATCTCAAAATAATTGCAAAGTTTAAGGAAAGCATATGCAAAGGAGGACAAGAAAGAAAATAGAAACACATATTAGACTACAGAAGGTCTTTTGCCAAAATCCTTGCAAGAATTTGGCTTCTCTTAAGGTTTAGATACCACTTATTTCAGTGCCCCTATTATTTCCTCCCTCAGCCTCCCTTCTTCTCTCCTTGGTGTCACTTGGTAGAATCCATAAAAACAACACCTCCAAAAGAACATCACTGAGTCAGCGTGGGCTGCCCATGTTCAAAAATTACTCATAATATTGAATAACTTCAAGGCCCCCCTGCTTTTCCTATCTGTCACTAAACAAATTGCACTGACATTTTGGCAGTCCTTCACAGGACAGACTGACACTTTGGCACTCATTGACAAAAAATGGACTGAAATATAGTAAGATTTAAAAGAAGCATTTGGAATAAGTGTGCTCAGGGGCCCAGCAATACCAGTGTCAGAATAACAGTACAAAAAACAGCTGGATGGATGTTTGATTCTCCTCGCTAGGTAGGTGGATGCCTTTCCTGGAAACGTAGTAGAAAATGATTCACAAGAAGCAATGTTAAAACTGCACTTGACGTCATTGAGAGAAAACTGGGAAGATCTTGAAGAGAACCTCTGTGATTTTGGAAGTGATATGAAAGATTTTCTCTCAGATGTAATTGTGGGTTAAATTCTGCTCATCTGCACTTCTCCTTATGCACGAATAAAGGTTGGGTAATATGATACATCCTGATTAATTGCTGCACATGCGCTTCTAAACTCTGCTCAGCAATTCTTTTGTCTTGTATACTCTTTATCCGATCCTGAACTTGATTAATTACAGGATCTTATACAAAAAGCAGAAAGGATAAATGGATCCTGAATTAGATAGTCCTTTGGGCAGTCAACAAACTGATCCTGACTGTTTTCAGAATTAGACATGAAAGGTTCATTTCAGGCTGTCTTTAGAGGCAAGAGTTTGTGGTGACTCATAGTGTGTTTTAATCACTCATCATTACCTTAAATTTTGACATAAAAAGGGTTCTTGAGTCTAACATATATGTGGAATAATATATGTGGAATTCTATTCTAAGCAGCCAAAAATTGTGCTCATTGTAAAAGAAAATATTTTGCAATATGTCAAACTGTGGGTTTTTTTATTTTTTTACTCCACAACATTAAGGCTTAAAGCTACTTACGTGTATGCTTAGACTCAGCCCCTTCTGGACGTCCTTATTCATATTCCTTATCTACACATGGAGTCCATATCATTGCTTATTCTTATTAAATAACTAATAAATCAGAGTAACTCAAATCACTACCATGAATCTATCCACCACAGCTCATTGATGTTGCTTTAAACAAAGAAGTCTGAGATAATGTTAATAAAATAAACACATTATCATAAAGATAACAAAAAGACTGGAGGTTTTCTGCTTGAGAATCTTCTGCTTGGATTCTTCTCAGAATCCAGTCTAGTAGACTCCTTGAACTTAGAAGAAGCCCCAAGATTGTGTCTAGAAGATCCACTAAAGATCTACAAGAAAAACATATCCATATTTACAAGCATAATATTTCTAAAGTATTCTGCCCTGCCGCTACAAATTTATGGGGGGTCCACAAGTCTGAAAACAGTAGGAAAGCTCTAGCATTTACAGGTAGAATTTTCAAAGTATTCGCTGCTAACTTAATTGACTTCCTGCTGGAGACAATCCTACTGTGACCTTTGTCATTGGCTTCAGAAGTAGCAGAGACGGGCCTGACTGTTTTAAGAATTATATTCATAGAGGTCATCTCTCTATCAGCGTTTTAAGTTTTTTACCCCAGCACCTTAAGAATTTGCTAAACTAACTGGAAAGTTCTTATAGAATATTGCAGATTTGGTTTGGAGAAACAATTGTGTTAAAATAAGGATTATTCAACAAGACAGATGTGTTACATCAGCAATGAGTAGTTTATCAATTGACTGGTGCAGCAGGCAAGGGAGAGCTTGAAAATATTTGTACTGGCAGAAGAGATACTATATTTGCTATGAGACATGGTAATCTAAAGTATTTTGGTTTGCAGTTTGCAAGGACTTAAGATTCAGTGGAAATTCAAAATGTAAAGCACAATTTTCTGTCTAATAAATTTCATAAGCATCAGTCTTAGCAAAATCAGTGGATGACATTCAAATTATTGATTTTATAGGGGCAATGGCATCAAATCACTTACAAAAAGGGGGGGAAAAAAAGAGTATTATTGCACAACAAACCTCTTCCTGTGTAGGTATGGCATTTATAGTGTTACGTGAGTTTTTTGGTTTGGGGTTGGTTTTTTTTTTTGTTATGTCATTTACCAGAAAAGGCAAAAGTACCAGAATTATTTATAATTTGTTCCACCATTAAACATAAGATACCTGGTATCCAACTCACAGCTTCCCCTTTGTTTATTTTTCATAATTATATTTTTGATTCATTTAAAATCCCTTTTGAAATGTTGAATATTAGAAAGGCAGCACAGATGCTGATTCTGTTTGCAATGGCCTAAAAAAGAAAAGTGCAAGCTTTAATCTGATGTCTAGGCTGCATTAAAAAAATTGGATTGAAAAGGATTAGATTAGATTAGACCTTCTGGATTTAAAAATGTTAAAACTCCATTTATGCTTTAACATAATCTCCTTCCACTCTTTGGAGCCATCAAGCTGAGCTCTGTCCCTTGCAAGTATTTTTTATTATTATTATTAAATTTGCTTCTTTTTCATTTTAACATCCCAGTTTCATATTTGTAATAGCAAGAAATCCTCTGAGATACATCTAAAATTTCTTTCTGACCTGGTGAATGGCAGGGCAGCACTTAAAGCTTTGGCTTTTACAATGATTTTATGTATTTGTGAACGGTCACAAATGTAAATATTAATAGCTAGTTTTTAAAAGCCAAATAAGAGCGAGTGCTTATAAGGGCTTCAGAGGCTTGTGAGAAAGTGGAAATGTTCTACTGTACAACAATTTATTTACAATGTATTATTATGAAGAAATCTCAGTTTAAAAAGCAATCATGCACTTTAGTAAACCTGAAATACCTACTACCCATAAGATCTGTAAGTAAAAAAGGTATTATAATACTTGCAAGCTGCTGCCTTACATGTCAGAATGCAGATCGGATTTTATTTCTCATAAAAATAAAACAGAAATATTATTTGGGGGTTGTAGGGAATCATCTTCCAGGAGCATAATGGAAGAAAAATATCTCTCCTGGGATCAACACATTTTCAACAATGATGATGACTCTACCACTGAATTTCTGAGCATTCCATACCATGGGTGCTTTTTCATCATCACTGGTTGTACTGAAAATATTCCAGGCAAAGTAAAGTTACCTAAAAATGTTAGGTACTACTATCTGATACGTGAGACAGATTATATAATCATAGAATACTAACTTATGTCATTATATCAAACCATTGACTACATTTCTGTTCAGCCATGGTGGATCAGCCCTTTCTGTTCACCTGATAAACCATGTGACATGGCATATCAAAACATGTACCTTATTTTGTTTCACTAGCCAAGTGCTCTGGATAACATCCAGAAGATCCATTATTGTGATTTGATCTGACCTAGTGATACAAATAAGAAGGTGCTGTTATCAGAAGGATGGTATTTGCTGAACTGGGCTGGAGATTTGTCAATTAATTCAGGATACCTGGTAGGACTCAGCAAGGAACTGTGTTTGTTCTAACTGATGAACCCCACTGGGGAACTTGGTTCAGGGTATTAAAAGTGAACTGTCCAAGACAGTGTGAGTTTTTGTGACACCATCATAAAATTAAAAAATAGTCTGATCAATAATCCTTATTCTAATTGTAGACATCATTATTAGTTCATCCAATAACTGAAAAGATGCCTATCACGAAGAGTAAGGGTCACTGGCTGAAACGTTTTGTTACCCAACTTGCTATCATCTTCATGAAGCTCACAACCATCAAGAAGATGTAACTAGCAGAACAATATATTACCTTAGTGCCACCTGAGAAACTGAAATATATATACCAGTTTGGTGCTTTTAAATCTCAAACTGATTGTTTTCATATACTTTCTTGACAGATACTTTTGAGAACACAGATGGTTTATGTTCATATCAAACATTCAGGTCCAGTATCTGAGCTAGATTCCCTTTAATAAAGACCAATTGGGCTTCAAGATTTCATTTTTATAATCTCTCAGATATGTGTCATTATATACTTTTTCAGCTTCTTCAGCAAAGAAAGAACATAATTTTTTAAGTTATTTAGTACAGGATTCCTGTACACCTGGATAGACCACCAAAATAGGAGCAAACCTATGGGCCCATGAGGAGGTGTCATCTCATATGTAAAACCCAGCTAGCAGCTAAAGATAGTTTCTATTAAGAGAGTCATAGTTATTCCTTTCATTAAGTGTAAAATGTTTTGCAAATAGCCACAGGAAATCCATATCACTGTTCATCAAGTGTGAGAAAGAAAAACTGTATGAATTGAAGACGACTATAGAGTATTATTAGTTTACTTATCCGATTCATTTAATTTACCACATGCACCACATGCATCTTGCAGGTGATGAATATGTTCACATGCCAGACAAAACTACCAAGTCCACAGCACAGAACTGCAGCCACCTCTTGCTCCTGATTGTGTCTAGACTTGCACTGCAGTGGGGCTGGAAGACATGCTGCTGTGCTGGGCCATTTTGAGAGCTGGTTATAGTAGACCTTCCTCTGGTTATAGACATTTGAAGTGCAGTGTTTGGTAGGATAAAATATAGTTACAAATTTCTCATTCAAGGGAATTGTTTAGCTCATTCAGAGAAAGGGCATGCAGTGTGGGTGACTAATACACTGCTGCAAAATGAGGTGTTTCCTATTTATTACTACAAAAATAACCTTTACCAGTCAGTGTTAGGTTGAGATCTAGTACAAGAAACTATCCATCATCCTGTATGACAACTTCTGCACAGTTAATAAGGACTGCATCATTTAGTTTACCATCTCACTAAGTCTGTGGTGGTTGCCCAATTTTGCCCACAGTGAGTAAGCAGACAGAAAGCTCAATTTCTCTCTCTCACTGGCCAAGCAGAGATGCTCTGAGCTGTTTTCCCAAAACAGCGTAAGGATAACTGTCTGTCACAGCAGTGGAAAAAGGGCCAAATCTTTGTCTCGGTATTAATTCAGTCCCTGATGAGTTGTATGGAGAGCTCAGATATACACTGCTCCTTGTCAAAACCATTTGCAAGATTATAATCTCTTGTCATTCAAGATGAATCCTAAAATGCCCCTAGTTGCAAGATCTGAGCTGAAATGCTTGTAACTTGTACAAAAGTTCTGGATATTTTTGTTGTTTACACTTCTTGTGATTTCTAGATTGATTTTTCTTCTACATCAGAACTTTTACATTTGCTGTAGTGCATTACTTGTTTAGTGAAGGTTTTACTGTTTTTTTTGTCCTTGACTTACCCTTCTGAATCTCCCAGAAGTCAGAAATCAGTGAAACTTCCCACTGCATACTCATTAAATAATAACCTCTTTTTCTTTGTGCCCTTCTGCACTTCCATTAGTTTTGATTTTACAACCTTCAACAAGAGACCAATAGACTGAATCACCAGCTCCTGTAAGCCTGTTTATTATTTTTCATTTTGCAAAGTTTTAGGATTAAATAAAATTGTTTCTTAACTCAAAATGAACTAATTAGCTTATTTTTCTTATTACAATCAGATTTGTTGTAGCTGCTGCACTTATCTGGCCTACTCTGTCTATGCACATGAGAAGGACTGTCATGGTTCTAACTGCAAGAGCAATAATGTTTATTTCAAGACACCACACTCCTATAAGCAAGATCCCTTGCCTTCATATTCCAGTCACCTAGTTTTTTAGAATCATAAGCAGTTACGTGGACAGAAAAAAAAATTATAAAGACAAATGCGAAGGTAGAAAGAAATGACAGACAAAAGGGTAAAAAAGGAGTGATAAGAAAACAGAGGCTCACACTTCAATGGCATTTGTGAGAGAACTATATTCTAGAGTATACACAGACGTCTGATGTATGCATTTTATGTAAGCACTTATCCATTAGTGATAGTCACATTGTGAAGTGTAGAAATAGATGTATGCAAAGCTTGTAATCCATCATATATTCCTAGAAAAAACTTATTCTCCCTGTTTTCTTCTTCCTTTCATTTGCCCATAATATCATCCTTAAATGACTAAACAGCACTCTAATTAGATGACATACATTTAAAATCTCCCCATTGCCATCTAATCCTAAAAGCAAATACGGTCTGAAGATGTCAGAATTTTCAGCATAGTACTAAAACTTCAGCACTTACTTTGGGAGGTTTCAGCCTTGCCAGAGTCAAATACCTCTGTGATTAATAGAATTAAATGCCTCAAGCTCTGTTTGGATCTAAGGATGAACAAAACTTTGTGCTTTTACAGTCCTCCACCTGAGGGATGTGCTCAGAATACAGAGTACATTCTAAAAGATGTAGGTTAGCCAT
Source organism: Chloroceryle amazona (assembly GCA_027560015.1). NCBI lineage: Eukaryota > Metazoa > Chordata > Aves > Coraciiformes > Cerylidae > Chloroceryle > Chloroceryle amazona. The sequence continues at coordinate 4,565 of JANHFX010014981.1, read as the reverse complement.
GGCCATAGCAGTGTCTATCATGAGTCAGGGTCTTAATTGTTCATCAGCACATTCAATATTTTTTTCAGCATGAGGCTTCAAAACACTAGAAGTAAACAGTGACCACCAGGAAATTTATTTTGATTCAAACATTTGAAATATTTTACAATGAAAGACATTTGAAAGGCATTATATAGAAATTCGATAAGTAGAAGTGGTGACCAAATTTTGTGGATTGCTCATTGAAAAGGACTCTGGTCCTTCAAGTAACTTTGCTATAATTTTATATGCACTGTTGTGTAAATATCTGAACACTGTCTTGAGTAGAAACATGATTAAGATTATGCTGGAAATAATATTAAAATAAGAAAAAGTGGTTTATGAAAAAAATTACAGAAACTAGTTCATTAAACTTGCATCCATTATTAGTCAGTTTTCTGACAACATTCTAACACCTGTTCTTATCCTTTTCTTTCAAAGCATTTATTACTAGTTTAACAGACATCTATATTCTTGTGTAAATATAAATACAATTGTAAATATTGTAAAAATTGTAAATACAATTTCTTAATGGGATTTCTGAAATTTCCCCCATGAGATTTAAATTTTTATACACAGAATGATATACTACAATAGGATTCATGTAAATTTCAGGAATTTTTCTTAGTTTCCAGTCATTCTTCAGTAAGTTAATGAAAAGCACAGATTGCAGAGTCATCCCTACCTGTCCTAATGAGCTTATCTGAAATACACTGACACAAAAGGAACAGAACTTTTCCCACCATCTGCCATCATTCTGTCATCCATCACTTTGAAAAAAAACAAACAAACACTCGAAAGATCAAGAAATGGTTTACTAATATACACCACAATTGGAACAGTAATTACTTTTCTGTTCAGGTTATGCTATCTGTTTAAGTCTCTCTTGCCTATGGCTGAAAAGGCAGGAACATATCCTGTCTTCATTTGTACCTTGCAACTGGATGAGTGAAAATGAAATTTTATGACCACTAATTGGCTACAATGTAGCACATACAGTAAAAAGCTGCTCTGTGTCCTGACTGTTGTAAAATGGCATAGCTCTGTAGAGCTCATAGATCATCTAGTCTCCAAATATGGAAGAAAACACAGATAATATATTTAAGCAATATTAGAAAATAGTGTATTCCTACTAAATTCCAATCTACACATTAGGGCTTCAAAACCAACCTTGATTCCAAGTACTAACTTTCACTTAATCAGATTAAATCATACAGGTGTGGTTTGGGTTTTTTCTATTTTTTTTTAAAATATCCTCAGTTCTTTTGAAAACGTATAGCATGAATGAAGCTGAATTGTATAACTTTGACTGTTTTGTAGAGTGATTTGTAAAAGCTGTGTAAAGCACTACTATCAATATTTCAAAGATTAATTTAAAGAAGGGATTTGTTTATAGCTAGCTAATGTGAAAAATAGTGGGACAGTTTTGTGAAATTTGGAGACAACAACCACCTTTACTCAGATACCTCTTTATAGCTGGAAACACACTGCATTTGGAAAGTAATAATCCTATTGTGTCTTTTATCAGAAAAAAAAATTGCTGTGATATTGCACCTATGAAAAGATTATCCAAACTGAAGGAAGTTTTTTATAAAATATATTAACAAATTTTTTTTCTGTAACTGTGAATAAGAAGAGAAAAAATTAATCTGGCCAGAGATTGGCTAGATATAAAGTGTTGCCTTGTAGAATTCCATGTAGAATTCATTCCATAATTACAGAGAACAGAGTGAAAAAATACAGGGAAATGCTGACTTTAACTGGGCACTTTGAATTCACTGTCCAAAGATCACACAGCTGTATTCAGTAATTCAGAGTTGTGTAAATACTAAGGATAAAAAAAAAAATAGTAGAGACTAATCTTAGATTATTTGTCAATAATTCTAAAATAATTAAAGAGATGTGGTTCTCTGGGTGTTGCTTATTCTGCCGCAAATACTTACAAGTTTAGAGAAAATTGCCTTCAGCTGAGTATGAGTCATTCATTAGCAGTGTTATGGGAAGAAGTAGATTTATGTTTTCCACTATTCAAAGGTTATTAACCCCTCCCATTTGTGCAGTGAAACCATTATTACTTTAAGAAAAGTTAGCAATCTTTGAAATATGCATGATCTAATTTTTCATCTAGGTCACATAAAAATGAAATTTGGAAGGCTTAGAACCTGAAAATCACTCATACTCCCCTCTTCCTTAAAGAAGTTGTTTTAAAATAAATAAATAAATAAATATAAGATGGAATAAAAGTCCTGTTTCAAACAATAAACAATCTATTTTTCATGCACTAATCAGTTGTGAAATACTGCAGCAAAAGCTAATTTAATGCAAGAAAACGGCACAGGAGAGTAGGAAAGATAGCCCAGAAGAACGTGCATGGAAATGGCTTGCCAATTTTCCAGGACACTTATCTCTCAAGTGCATGCTGCACACTTTCACTAGCCTTCTAGCTTTTAAACTCTCATTCTTTATGATGCTAATGAAGATGACAGGCTTCATCTTGACCGTGAAAGAGAGGGAAAAGTGTGGCTCTGGATGTTCTTAAGAAAATTAAGGTCATGATCAACAAACACTTGGGAGATTAGCATAAACACCGTCTTCAAAGCACATTCAAAAATGTGGAGAAACTCATTAATGTTATAGCATGTGACTACTCTCCAGGGTTAAAGAAACATGATAAAGTTTATGTTAGCGTAAATACAAGTGGACTATCAAATAAATATTTCACAATTAATTCAAATTCCCTCTCCTTTTTATTGTAATGAACCTCTCCTATGTTCTTGATGTTTTTTTTCTTTTGTTACATGTAAAAACAAATAGCTGAGCTTGCTGAGCATGTGTGTTTGTTACCAGCATTTATCTGTGAGCTAGTATACAAGCTGTCTGAAGCCAAAGAACATTAAAAGTGGGCAAGCTCTTCAAGTCCCATGAAAATTAGAAACCAGACAGAAGAAGTACAAGGGAAAAAGAGAAAATGGCAGGCTACATTTTGAAAGATTAAAGGAACCTATAAGAGCAGCAGTCTAATTAAACCAGAAGTGGATATGCTACAACCAGAGCACTCTTCTGTAAATGATACATCATTAAAAGACATTAAAGTTTCATTCCTGAGGAAAATATGTTACTACTAAAATAAGATGAGAAAAACATGAGAGTGAGAGACTAAATTAATGTTATAAACTCCAACCTCCTAAGAATAAAGGACTGGAAGAAAAATACCTCTTAAATAAACTAATTCTGGAAGACATCAGAAAAAAAATAAAATACAGACTATTAGAATGAAAAAAAATAGCTATTCATAAGAGCTACAGTGTTGGTTGTAATTATTTTCATATCTTCTACTATCCTATTCATATGATCAAAATATTCTTCATAAACTTGACCAAGGTGACAGAGCAGTACATAGTAATCTTTTATTGATGCATGGAGGCAATAGAGGTCAACTTTTAAAAAGCAATCAAAATTATTGGTACTGTAGCTTTTAGGTACCCAACATCTGACTTATAATAGGCCTGCTTTCTAGGTGAACTAAATACTTCCTATTCCACATGAAGTTTGCAGGATCTCCTGTGACTTACTCTGAGGTAATGGCATTGCTCTCCGGTCACAAAAACTAGATAAATCAACTACCTGCAGCCAGTTCAGCAGCAAGGGCTTTAAGCTCTGAAGTCCATGGCAAGGTCTGAAACAGGAGGATTTCTACCTAACTACTCATTTTTATTTTTCACAGCTTGATCAACCTATTAGGCTGTTATGGATAGCTGCATCAAAAAATTAGGAAACAGATTCCATAAAGCATTACCTTGAAGATGCTGTAGTAGTGATATGATGCATTTGCTTCCTTTTCAGAAGCATAAACTAAAAAACAAATTCTCAAGTGTAATTGAACTCAAAATGATACTCAAACATGTATTAGCAATGTGCAAAAGTCTAGTAGGTAACCTTAAAATCTGTAACAGGAAAAATAGCTAAGTTCTTTAGTAAACATAAATGACCTAGACTGAATAGTGACCCACTAGAAGTGCATTCCGTGATGAAAGAAATAGATTCTGGCCCCACACGCCCCCTCCCACCAGTCCTCACATGCCACACACACACACCATTTTGGGGGGTGGAGGGGAATTCTTTTTTGTTTGGCTGTTTTTTTTTTCAATGTGAAAAATTTCTTTTTGTAATGTGGTTTTATTTGTATAGATACAGGCTTGCACTGTAGAGCAATTTGCAAGGTTAAGTATGCTGAATGGAAAAGCAAGGGTGTAAAAATTGTTTGTTCTAAAAACACACTAGTATTAAAAGAATATACTTCAGAACAGATATTCAAGGTGAGTTTTACATTCAAAAGAATCAAAATGTTTTGGTCCTTAGGTAGGAAGAGGAAAAATAGTAAATAAAAGACAAAAGACCTTGGTCTCTCCCAGTGTGATCTATTGCAGTGCTATAAATCCCAAACCATCATTTCACAGATTCCACCAGAAAACAATATTGATCATATTTTCTTCTACATTTCCAAGAAGTAATTATGTTCCTCTTGCTTGGGGAAGCCACGTGGATCA